>JAIKVB010000086.1:0-46535 GCA_024679045.1 Phytophthora brassicae | reverse complement strand
GCGATCTCTCGTCGAAACGCCCTTATGGTTTTAATCCAAATAGTTTCGTTTCGTCATTTCAGCTATAAAACGCATAAACTCAAACTGTGCTTACGGATTTTAATTGATATCCCTATTAATAGACAATAAATATCAATTGTAAACGCAAGTGCTTTGAAGTACATGTAGTAATGTTTCGTCTGAAGTCCACACCAACAGCAGTCGGTCTATTATAGCAAGATTTATCGTTCTCATATAATTACACTCCTTCGTATCGCCTTGCGTCGTTTTGCTCGCTTATCCCTTGCCATATACGCGAACGCCTTGGCCATGTCAGAAGAGTATATCGTATTGGTCCCCTAGCGTATAAGTTCTTAATTCCGTGTCCTTGGCCATGTCAGAAGAGTATATCGTATTGGTCCCCTAGCGTATAAGTTCTTAATTCCGTGAATCGGCTAATTTGAGCTCTAAAACTATTTGTCCAGTGCCTTTATGGTTCTCATCGACCATCACCTGCTGTCGTCCACGGATCTTTAGACACATATGTAATTGCTCCAGGGAACTGCCACTTCTCCAGTCTGGACGCTAAGCTTGGGAACACGTCTGCGATCTTTTCTACCACTTGCTCATAAACGAGTTCGTTACCCGCAGAATTGAAATGCAGGCCATCCCATTTCAAAAGCGCATTCCGCTCCGACTCATTCATAGCGTTGAAATATGAGTTCAGGTCGAGCACCGGCACTCCAATGCTAACACCAGTTTCCACGCAAGCTCGGGCATATTTCATGGTCATGTCGTTCGTGCGATCGACGGTTCCGTTCTGCTCTTTGGTAAGCTCCGCTCTAGCGCTGTCGTTGACATGCGGCGGAGTGATGAGCAAAATTTCTGCTGTGGGTGCTGCCTTGGAAAAGCCACGCACGATTTCCTTCAAGTTGTTCTTGTAGTCTTCAATGGGAACGTGCGTCTCCGATTCGTAGCCTGTTGCCAGTGCAGCGTCGTTCGTGCCAAACCAAATGGAGATGAGTAACGGTGTGGTGTAGACCTCTTTCTTAATTTCACGCTCGATGGTTGGCACGATGTACTTGAGGAACCATCTCGTGTTGTAGCCCGGAAGACCTCGACTCACCACGTCAGCAGTGCGTGAGTATTTGGACTGCAGCATGGCAGTCCATCCGCTTTTGGTGACGTCAGTACCGTGCTCAGTGAGTGAGTCCCCAGTGAAAAGAACTACCGGACGCAAAGTTGGTTTCTTGTCTGCGAATGAGATCACCAACCAAGTGGCGACTGCTGCTACAGCGAGGAAACCGATGAGGAGACACTTGGTGCGGAGGGTTAGCAGCATGGTGGTGGCCGCAAAATGTGATTGTGGACTCTCGGTGGTCTCTCCGTGTCGGAAGATCGATGATGATGGATGAGCAGTGGGGCCTTACCATAATCTGCGACGGATATTGCACTGAACTGGGCGTGTAGACAGCCCATTGACACTAAACAAATGCGTTGAATCTCAATTCTTCGTCGCCGTGGTTGCTTTAGGCATTGCACAGGCATTACATGTACGGCAGCATGAATGGTGCCATGGGGGGGTGCACAAGGAGGTTTTCGTTTTGGCAGCCGCAGGTTCCGGATAGCAATCTAATTTGGCAGGTGTAATATCGGATTAGGAAGGGTTGGCAGGTATACGGTACTTTTAAGTTCTGAAAAGTTTTCCCGATTTGACTCGGATACGGTACTGTAGTTCGATTCATTTGTGTCATTTGCGGCGCAATCTTGATTCATATGTATCCATGTAGCTTGTCATGTTGCGCGGCGTAAGCGCGACGGAATTTTTCGGTTAAAACATATAGGATAACCTATTTTTCAGGTTGTATCCCGATATGAGGCACCTTTTTTCAAAAGTATCATTACGGCTTTTTTGTGGTTTTTTGCTAGAGGTATAATACTATTATACAGGTGAACCATAGGTCCCACCAGTCTATTATTAATACTGCTCGGTGCTCGGCTCTGGACGCGGCCCTGGTTCGCCGGCGACGCCGGCACCCCGCTGAGGGTACATGGTAACTATAATACCAATCATTTGGCAAAAGGATGCGCGTTGCCTATCGGCGATTTGACCCTTATTTAAATGATCTAGAATAATCTAACTTTTGGGGGTACTGTAGATATCGTTAATGAGAGTTCACATTTACTACCGTAGATTCCCTGAGGATGTTTCTATTATAAGTAGTTTTAAAGTGATGTTTCTAGTTTTCGCACATGTTTCTATTGGAAGGGTATTATAATAGGTGCTGTTTCTGCGAAACCCGAATCACGTTCCTCGTCAGCCTTCAGCTTGCACAATTCTGGGAGCTGAGATTGTCCACGAAGTTCTTGAACTTTTTTGGAAGGGTTTTCTTCGCCCAGTACATCGGGGTCCACTATTTGGCGCAGGCCGTCTGACACAAGATTGAACTGTGGTTTAAATTCCACAGCGTAGGGCTCAATGATACTTTTACCATCGTCGTGAGCCGCAGTCTCGAGAGCCTCGCAAGCCTCGAGGAACGTCATACTATCCAGCTCTTCGTACGTGAGCTTGGTGGCCTCCATGAACTTTTGAATGCGGAAGTCGCGCGCCAGCTTGTTCACCGTAATATTGTCGGGTGACTGTACCAGTTCCGTGTCCACGATGTTAATACCGATCTCCGTGTCGCTCGTCATACTGCGGCGGTTCCAGTTGGCTGAGCCTAGAGACACGTACACGTCGTCCACAATCACCAATTTGCTGTGAATGTACAACTTTTTGGCCTCCTTGGTCGTGTAAAGCTTAAGCTTGTCCGGATACGCTTCTTGGATAGGAGAGACCATGTCGTACAAGTACTTGGCGTAACCCGTGTACTCGGCTTCAACCGTTCGCTGCATGATGACAATAAGACGTTCAATACTGGGCATCATGTCCATAATAGCCTCCAACAGCTCCGGTACCAAGATAAAGTATTGATCCTGGATGAAAATGTAGTTCTGGGCATTCCGAATGGCCTTGATACGTGCATGGAATATGGATTGTTCTCCTTGCGGTGCAAAGCTGTAGTGTTCGTAATCCGGGCTGAAGGTGCGGCACAGCTGGACTGCATGAGTACCGTCCTTCGGGATGTCTAGAGGGGTGGCACATTCATCGACCGGAGGCAACTTGGAGTAGTCGGGGTTATCAAAGTCCAGTAGATCGTCAACTAGAGCCTGTGACGGCTTCGGTTCAGCATTCCATCGGTTCAAGAAGTTGGCAGCGACGTCTATCGAGGCCGGACCCACGACCCGAGCATGAGCATCCACCCAGCCGTCCCACAAGCACTTGATACCTGTGCGTTCACGTAGTTCAGCTTGATCGTGCTCGATTGTATCGCATCGGTCGTTAGTTAGATCCACACCGCCCACGTAAGCTACAAGATCACGGCCCTTGCGTACAATTACCGACTTCTGGTGGTGTGAAGACGTGGGGAATGGCAGTCGGTCGTCGTACACGAAACGTGCTGGTCCATACTGTTCTGGTGGAGGCAGCGCATTAATGAGATCGCGTACTTTATGGTTCTGTGCACGCTCCGTAAGGTTCGTCCAGACCAACACGCGCCAGTCAGCACCGCGGTTTACAGCACCTTCAGCCAGATCGCAGAGTTTGGTGTCGGGCTCTAACGGTTTAAAAGGTACGTTGCATGTCCCCCAGCCTGCGATGTATACGAGGTCTCCATGGCGCACCTCCATCATGTCGTCGGCAACGTCACTAAAGTACCCAGCGGAGGCGACGTAGAGCTTGACATGGTTACCAGTCGAGTAGAGTTGAATGCCTTCACGTTGATGACCACCGCGGGAAGTGAGTATTTCTTCTTCAGTGAGAAACCAGCGCTTTGGCTCGAGGTAGGGCTGGTCGAATGGCGCCGTGGTCGCCTTCTCGGGCTTCTTCTCCTTTTGAAACGGGTCCACCATGAAATGGAAGGCGCGGCTCAATCCTTCGGTTAACTCATTGAATGGCGAGGCTGACATGGTGCTGGGATCCGTTGCATTTGAGGCGGCGAATTGGGAAATGAAAGAGACTTCCAGCCACGCTGTCGGTTAGGTAAGGATTACTCTGCATGGGGGGTTGATCGTGAGCTGCCATAATAAAAATACTCGCTTAGAGAAGCAGTCTCTTGGCTACAGACTTTGATTGCCACACCACAATGGTTTCTCATCGCCAAGCACAATCTTCCGATGATCACACGTCACATACACATGAGTTAGTGTTTACTACGGTAATTAGCATTAAGTTTCTGCTTTCCAGGGGTCTTCAAAAGCCCATATCCTCGCTTCAGGGAACTGCCACTCCTGTGTTGCTTGGTCTAACGATAGAAACTCCGCTTTCATGGCATATCGAATCTGCTCGTCCACGATCTTATGACCATCTGCGTTTAGATGTAAGCCATCCACTAGGAGCAGCGCGTTTCGTGTTGCCTTAGACATTGAGTTAAAATATCTATTTAAATCCAGCACTGGAACCCCAAGAGCTTTGCCGGCTTCAAGACATGCTTGAGCGTATCTTCTTGAACTTGCATTCGAGTGGTCCACAAGGCCTCTCCTGGCATCATTCCGCTCTGCTGCATACTTCATTCTGGCATCATCATCGACATGAATAGGAGTGATCAGCAGAATACTCGCATCAGGGACTGCCGTTCGAAAGCTGTTCACAATCTGGATTAAATTACTCTTATAGTCTTGAATTGGGACGTGCAGCTCGGAGTTACTCCCGTTCCACATCACGGCGTCATTTGTCCCAAGCCAAACAGTGACGAGTGATGGAAGTGTGTACGCACCAGTGTTGATTTCCTCTTGAATCGTAGGCATCGCGTACTTTCGAAACCATTTGCTGTTGTATCCTGAAAGACCACGCGCAATGACGTCGACTGAGCGTTTGTATCGAAATTGCAGCAGCGTAACCCAGCCATCTTTTCCCGGATCCGTGGCTTGTTCGGTGAGCGAGTCCCCTGCTAGAAGCATAACAGGACGTGGCTTATATAGTGTTCGAGGAGTTTTCGTCTGGGATTTAACTGTATGCGAGAAGAGAATGGCGATGAAGAGTGTCAGTAGAGCGCGAGCGGAGAATGCCATTGCGAGGATCAGTGTGGTACTGATCTTGATCACCAGTAGACGACGCTTTGCATGGATTCGATTCCATTGGTCACTTGGAATCTTGAATCTTGTGTTAGCATTCTGGATAATATGGCACCACTGTTGTTTCTAACAGCATGTGTACCCTTGATCGCAGTAAGAAGGTAGGGTATTTCCCTGCAATATAGGCTCGAAAAAATGAAATGCTGAATGCTCCTACCACAGTACAGTAGTAGGAATGGTGCCATACAATCAGAGGTAGGCGGCAACCGGATGGCCATGCCAATGACAGCGGAAAGGTCGTAAACGGGTACCCATTGCACGCAGAAGACGATTTACAGTAAAACCGTCTTGGTGACCACCGTGCTCATTACCGACTGTCCATCCACAGAGATTTCTTGTCAAGCATGATATCTCCGTTCAACATACATGTACTACTACTAGTATTATTATAATACATGTATCTATCTTCGTGGATACTTGCCGCAAGCACGCAAGTTACTTGCGTGCTTTGCATTATTAATATGGAGTCACCAGATGAGCCTTCACTTGAATTACGTAGGAAAAAGAAAGATATCACTCAATAAGCCGCAAGCACGCAAGTTACTTGCGTGCTTTGCATTATTAATATGGAGTCACCAGATGAGCCTTTATTTGAATTACGTAGGAAAAAGAAAGATATCACTCAATACATTCATTGAGTCAACAGACGTAAAGAATTTGGTTCTTGCACCAACAAGTGAAGGGATACGAGACTTGTGTGTCCCGGTATGTTGGTAAGACGGGAACACAACCAGCAACTGCTTGCTGGTAAGACAGTTCCAACACTCAGATTTGTATTACTGTATCGATAGTCTTTTTACGACCAAGTGTACTTCAAACTGAAAGCTTAGACGTTCGTAGACCAAGTGCCTTTCAAATTGAAAACGACACCAGTTTAAATCAGCCATTGAGTTATCGGCGATTCACGCGCATAAATTTGTCCGATATCCGTGACCAGAATGGCAATCCAGGCGCTCAATCACCAGTACAGCGGTAATGCCCGTCATTGAGTAAGTAAGACACGTTGGCTCGTGCCATGCATGTGTCGGTATACATGGAGCATCCCTGTATCCAGCTTCAGATAACAGCTTAATCTCTATCTACATCAAAGCTTTAATAGACAGCCGAGTGTCGTTCAAACCATTATGGTCTCCATTCATGCTCACATTTAGCACATGTAAACATGTTGAGTCTCTTGAACCCACCTGCTCGCCGACGTCTCCTATTGGTCCGTTCAATATCCGCCTGATTTCCACACAAGACAAGATCTTTTCCCTCATTCCAGCTTTTGCTGTCTAGCGCTCAAGTCTTTTTTCAGTCTCTAAACCATGGACGGACTCAGCCGCGCGTTCCATTTCATCATGGATCCGTTCCAGAAGGAGAAGAAGCCCGAGAAGGGGGCCTCGGCGCCTTTCGACCAGCCCTATCTCGAACCTTCGCGCTGGTTTCTCACTGAAGAGGAGCTGAGCGTGTCACGTGACGGCTACAAGCGTGAGGGCATGCATGTCTACTCCAAGGGCAACCGCGTCAAGCTTTATGCCGCGTCTGCCGGCTACTTCCACGACGTAGCTGACGACATACTAGATGTGCGTCGCGGAGACCTCGTGTACCTTACGGGCTGGGGAACGTGCAACGTGCCGTTCAAGCCGCACGAGCCCGACACGAAGTTGTGCGACCTGGCTGAAGCCGCCGTCAAGCGCGGCGCCGACTGGCGCATGCTCGTGTGGTCAAATGTCACAGAACGCGCGCAGAACCACGAGGTGCGCGACCTCATTAACGCGCTCCCACCTCCGGAGCAGTACGGACCCGCCCGCTTCGTGTACGACGACCGCCTGCCTCACGCCACGTCGTCGCACCACCAGAAGTCGGTCATTGTGCGCAAGGGTCGCGATCTTGTGGCCTACGTTGGTGGTGTGGATCTCACCAACGACCGCTGGGACACTCTGGAACACGACCAAGCTGAACTGCGTGAACGCACAGGTATCAAGTGCTTGTGGAACGGCTGGCTTGATGCACACGCTCGCATTGAAGGCCCGGCCACTAAGGACGTGGCATGCAACTTCCTAGACCGATGGAACTCGGACAACCAGCCATCGCAGGACCTGATGGACGATCTACTGGACTTTGAGAACCCCAACTACTCGAAGCTGCCTCAGATCGATGACTGTGACTCGACCCTCGACATCCCAGAGGATGGCACGCACGCAGTGCAACTGTGTCGCACGTTCAGCCCGGACTACGACCACTACGGCTTTGCACCGCAGGGAGAACAGTCTATTTTCCACGCACGTATCAAGGCCATTCGCAATGCCCAAAACTACATTTTCATCCAGGATCAATACTTTATCCTGGTGCCGGAGCTGCTGGAGGCGATCATGGACATGATGCCCAGTATTGAACGCCTTATTGTCATTGTGCAGCGTACAGTGGAGGCTGGTTACACTGGGTACGCCAAGTACCTGTACGACATGGTGGCGCCCATCCAGAAGGCGTATCCGGAGAAGTTCCACCTGTACTCGACCAAGGAGGCCAAGGAGCTGTACATTCACAGCAAGCTGGTGATTGTGGACGACGTGTACGTGTCTCTAGGCTCTGCCAACTGGAACCGCCGCAGTATGACGAGCGACACGGAGATCGGTATTAACATCGTGGACACGGAGCTCGTACAGTCGCCCGACAATATTACGGTGAACAAGCTGGTACGCAACTTCCGTATCCAGAAGTTCATGGAGGCCACGAAGCTTACGTACGAAGAGCTAGATCGTATGACGTTCCTGGAGGCTTGCAAGGCCCTTGAGACGGCAGCTCACGACGATGGCTCCAGCCTCATTGAACCCTACGCTGTGACGGATAACGCTGCCTTTGACTATGTGCCAGACGCTCTGCGTCAATTGGTGGACCCGGACGTCGAGGGCAACGAGGAGTAAGCGCTCCTTGATTGGAATGGGGTGGATGATGTGTGTATGTAGCTTTCACTTTAGTGTTAACCTCTCTTTCGTTAGAAAGTTAAACCGAGTCGTGTTCAACAAGAACCCAAAGTGAATGAAATTAAAACAAAAACAATAAAACGTTTGGAAATGCACATTTCAACAAGAACCCAAAGTGAATGAAATTAAAACAAAAACAATAAAACGTTTGGAAATGCACATCTAGCACGATATTGACATTTGCTCAGCTCGAAAGCTTTGCTGCCGGGTTTAAAATGGCTGAATGCTGCCATTTTGCAGTACTACAATACCGGTACAGTACATGTATTAATAGTACTGTAGTACAATAATGACATATATTGCTGCTAGCCACCTTATCGCGGGCCATCGCGACGTGAATGTGCTACCTGCTCCGAACACGAGCACCTGAGCTGGAACCTCCAAGCGTATTTCAGGTGTTAGCTCATACACAAGCGCTGTACACATCGTACTGTACGTCCTGGGACTTGACACTGGTTGAAGTCGTTGTCTGAATCGTTCCTACAGCTTCACGTTCAATTGTCAAGCGCACAGAACTTTTCTGACATGATCCCAGTCTCTCAGTCCATTTCCGTTGGGAGGGTCATACACTGTACATGTAATAGCAATAACAAATTACTACTGTATTCACGTTCTTGTAAAACGACAGCAAGGGTGGCAGACCATCAATTATCGCCGTCTCTGCAGTACTTAAAGTATTTTATAATATAAATACTCCACGTTCCTTTTTGGGAGATTTGACATTTTTGCGTTCAAAACTACAGTGTAGTGTGTAGTGGAAGCCGTCGAGACGTCAGCTCTGGCATACTTTATAGGAGCTCTCTCGACCCTGGCTGGCCCGGCGAAGTTAGCATCTCCCTTTGGCACGATGACAAAGTTCAGGACGAACGTTAGGAGAACGCTTGGGACCAGCGTTCTCAGTGATGGTGCCACGCCGCATTCCGACGAACTCCGCGGTTCCATACCAACACGTTTTTAATGCGTTGGCGTAGAACCGATCGTAGAATCTACGCAATTGACTTGAAGCAAGCTCCCACATACATATTGTTTTTCAGTTTATCCACCCTCATTCGAGTTCCGCCCTACCAGCCCCATATTTATCCACCGCTTGCCTTGCTGTAGCTAAAAAAAGGAATATGAGCTAGAACATACGGTACGATGCATTTAATCTTTTTGTGGTACCTACCGGAAAGAAGGCGGTAGAAGGACACCAAGTACTGGCCTCATTGCAGCTTCACATTTCGCGGAGCTCAAACGTCGGTTCTCACTCTCACTTTCCAAACGGTCTCATTCCCAGTACTCACGCCAAGAGAACTAAGTTCCTCTGCTTGGACAACTGTTGTTCCAATCTCCTCAACACGATGACGGAAGCCAGCCACAAGGAACTTCAAGGTGGAAACTACGACAGCCAACAAACACCGATATTGCACGAAGAGGGTAAAGCGATCGTCGGTGCTTCGATCCCTCAGCTCCTTCTGATCTCCATGCCTCGAATGGCCATTCGAATGGCGTGGTCGGCTCAGTGGGCTGCTCTTGGTCCATACCTCGGTACTATGATGCCCAAATACGCCGTCCAGCTCGCCCAAATCATCGGTCCTGTCAGCGGTATTCTCGTAGCTCCAATTGTTGGCGTTTTCAGTGATCGCAGCACGAATAAATGGGGTCGACGTCGCCCTTATTTGCTTTTCGGTGCGATTTCCAGCGCCATTTGCTGGACTGCTATGGGCTACACCCGTCAGATCGGAGACGCGTTAGGCGACACCGGTAGTGGCAAGAAAGGGGACGAGACCGACCGCTTCTGGACGGTTTTCTTTACCATTTTCTTTTACGCGTGGATGGACATTACGGTGAACATTGTGCAGACACCGCTGTTCCTTATGATCGCCGACTTTTCGGGTGAACGTCAAACTCTTGGTGCTGCACTAGGCCAAGGATGGTCAACGCTGGGAGCTATCATGGTCTCTGGATCAAACTCTTGGTGCTGCACTAGGCCAAGGATGGTCAACGCTGGGAGCTATCATGGTCTCTGGATACATTTACTTATTTGGAGCGGCTCACCTGTCGTTGCGGTGGTTTCTCGGCATGCTATCGACCACGATGCTCGGTACTGTGGCAGTCTCGTGCTACTTTAGTCAAGAGAAACGGCGGGAGAAGCTCGACCAGCTGAGCGAGTCAACGTGTCTGCAGGTTCAAAGTGCTTTCATAACCATCTACAACGGATTCAAGAGTCTGCCGAGCGAGCTGCTTAAGTTTTGCGTAGTGATTTTCTGCGTCCTGTACGGCTTTACAGCGTACAACGGCAACAAAGGACAGTTTTTCGGCATCGAAGTGTACGGAGGAAGTCCGATTGGAGCCAACATTTGTGCGCCCGACTGTACCAAAGAGCAAGACGCGTACAATCATGGGGTTAAAGTCGCTGGAGGAAGTACGGATTTGGCTTTCAGCTTAGTGGGCTACTTCTATACTTGGGCTTTGCCATGGCTTGTCAAGAAATTTGGTGCAAAGTGGGTGCTTGCAGCTTCTCTGATCCCCCAGTCACTGCTTATGGTGATGGCATTCACGACGATAGTAGCAATCAACGTTATCATCGTCGTCTTGACCGCAGTCACGCTTACTACGGTATTCGCGCTTAACGTGCCCGTCATTGTCCATGTACTAGGCTACGATGCTGACATTGGTGTTTACGTGGGAGTGTTTAACGCAGCCAATTGCCTCGGACAACTTCTCAATTTCATCATCGGAGCTGCAATCATTGATAGCTCTATGGGATATAAGCTGCCAATCTTTCTTGGTGGGGTCATGAGCTTCATTGGGATGCTCTTTATCCTTTTCTTCCTGAAGGTCAAAATGTTCACGTTGTAAAGTGGTTCCACATCTTACGGTGAGCATTATATGAAAGCAAAACAGATAGGAGTATTTTATGTAGCAGCAAAACTTGCATTCTTCGAGTGAAAAAGAATATTTATCGTCTACATGTTCTTCGAAGTACTACTTCGATGTACTATATTAGTAGTATACTACGTAGTATTATACTAGAAAGCGTTTAAATACCTTTCGTAAATCACGTAGACCTGCAACAGAATACCGGTAGTGATTTAAGGACATGTACTAACGTTAATATAAACTACCTGCTTTGAAGTACTTCGAAGTAGTAGTAAGCATGAATTACTTCCGGATATTCGTGTTACCTTTACAATTAAACGAAAACAAATTAAAGTGGCTAGGTCACATTAACATAAAAATAAAAATGTAAATTTGAAAAAATGTAAATCGAAAAGTTTTTTTTATCGAGATAGTCTCAACTTACATAGAGTACATCTTCATCTTAAAGAAGAGTAAGGCCGTAATGAATCCAAGCGCGCTCATCACACCACCGAGGAAAACGGGCAACTTATAGCCGAGAGAAGTTTCCACAAGACCAGAACCGATTGCAAAGTTCAGCAATTGTCCAAAACAATTTGCTGAGTTGAGGGCCCCGACGTAGATTCCAATCTCTTCTTGGTCACCGAAGACGTGGACGATCACAGGCACAATAAGCGAAAACCAAACTGCTTGGGTAATGCTAGTAATTACGACAACGAAGACGTTGAAAGTCACGCTGTTCGTCCACGCCATGATCATCAGGAAACTCTGTGGGATGGTCGAGATTGTTAGCACCCACTTGACGCCAAATTTGTTTACTAGGAACGGAATCGTCCAAGAGTAAATGTAGCCCACAATATTGAAAAGCAAGTCAGCACGACCACCGGCAATGCTGACACCGTGGTTGTAGGCATCCTGCTCAGGGGTGCACGGGTCACAACTGTCGGCGTTCTCTGCTGAACCATTGTATACCTCCAAACCGAAGAATTGGCCTTTGTTGCCATTGTACGCTGTGAAACCGTACTGAACGAAGAAGAAGCAGACACAGTAGATTGCAAGGACACCCGGAAGTGTACGGATACCCTGGTACACGGAAGCGAAAGCGTGACCGATACGCTTCCAGGTTGAAACAGCGTCCACTTTGCTGGGGTCTAATGGAGTCTCGTTGGCGAACACAACAGCGACTGTAACACAGATAAGCATTGTACCCGACAACATCCACATGAACTCGTGGAGGGTTTTGTGGGCCGCTCCGAAGAACTCAATGTACCCAGCGACTAGAATTGAGCCCAGCGTTGACCAGGCCTGACCCAAAGCAGCTCCCGTCGTCTGACGATCACCAGCAAAGTCAGCAACGAGCAGCATAGCTGGCGTTTGCACTACGTTGACTGTGATGTCCATCCAGAGGTAGAAGAAGACGGTAAGAATTGAGGTCCAAGTGCGGTCCGACTTCTGGCCATCGGTGCCATCACCATGATCGCCAAGAGCTTCGCCCATGGCGCGAGTGTAGCTCATAGCGATCCAGCAGATGATACTGAGGATGCCAGCGACGATCAGGAACGGTCTGCGTCGACCGAATTTCGCCGTACTGCGGTCACTAAGAACGCCAACGCTGGGGCCAACTAGCACACCAACGACGGGACCAATGAACTGCGTGACTTGAACTGCAAAATTCGGCAGCATAGTCGACAGGTACGGTCCAAGAGCAGCCCACTGAGCTGACCAAGCCATGTTGATCGCCATTCGAGGCATTGAGACGGCCAGTAGCAACCAGATTGACGGGTGTGAAACTGAAGTCTGCTCACCAACCTCTTTGCCAGGAATTGGGGAGTTTTTAAGGCCATACCCTTTCTCGACGTCGGTCATCTTGGAGTTGGAACTGTTCGCAGGTGTTGACTTGTGCGCAAGTTGCAGAATGGAAGATTCGTTGGTCCATTCGTTGAACGAGCGAGTGTGGGGTTACCGTACTGTATGTAACAACAGGTGCCGCTAGGCTTTGATTATCTTACGGTACAGGAAGGTGTAATTATCCTGCGCTACAGGCTTTCACATGGCTGGACTGCACTGCAGTCCAGCCAGGTGAAAGCCAGCTGGAGGAACGACGGACTGCAAAGCTTCTTCTGTTGAGCTTGAACAGATGCAACCGCACGTATGCGCCATGGCTAACCAATTCATGAAGAGCGCCAATACTTAAAACTACGCTAATATACGCGTTGTGTTGCATAAAGATTATTACTATACTTAGTGCGAAAATCGGTGGTGCTTCGGAATACACTTTCGTTCCAGAATCAACATTGCAAACCGAGCGGGGGTAGTACGGAAGCCTTGAAGCTCTCATTCAACATGACATCCCAGCCGATTTGCCACGCTGTGGTAATGATTGGCGATCGCTATGGTACAGTACTGTACATTTACCGGTACATGTATTAGAATACATGTACATGTAAGCAGCATACTGTATTGTTGTGGTTCCGACGTATACAGGTAAGCTTAGCTTCTGCTTTGGTCAAAATAACATATTATGCTATTTTGACCAATACACCGGTAGCATACAAAATCGTTTTGTGTAATTAAGGAGTGGCTATCGTCATTCTGACCATCCCAAAACTATCTGGCGAGAATGATATCGTACTATAAGTATGCCTCAAAACTCAAGTATGTAATAAAAAAATAGGCACTCGTTACCGTACCATAATAAAGAGTCGGAGAGATCATCGTACGATGAGCCCCTCCTAGTAAACCGGTATAGCCGGACACGGCTCGGAGTGCGGACATTCACCGCGAATGCACTAAGTTCATCTCAGAGTGTTCAGGAAAAAGCAAAGACGGCAATGTGCGGTGCTCATAGTCCTATCAAGAGTCCTAACATCAAAGCGCGACGGCAGACACTTAGCGAAGGAAATTTGAGTACGAGATAGAAAAGTGCAAGGGTAAGCTCAGTTATACAAATGCAGGGTAATTTATTTGTTGTTAAATGCACATGCACAGGTATCGATAGAGTAAGTATACCCCCTTCTTACTCAGCAAAACCAACTTATCACCAGCAAACTACTCGAAAGCGATCATGATATACATTCCGCAGCTGTAGCTATCAACTTGTACTCCAAGTTCACTCACAAATGATGGACTCGATAATTCCGTGGTGCAAAGTCTGATAGAACGTTTCAGCAAGCGCATGAACGGCAGTTGTATAACTCGACATTATTGTGTCGTAGATGAACACATTATTCAGCTTAAGGTCCATCATGATACAGCATCAGTGGCTCCTGCCACAGATGACAGGGATTATATTTTTTTCGTGTTTCACGCCAGAAACACACTATCCATGCTCTGAACCGGCATGTAGCCGTTCATAACCTTTCAGCAATCATTGTGTCAACTTCAATTATGTCTGCCCTTTCAGCAAACAGCTTCGAGATCAGAGTATTCATGGTAGCGTCGCCTTATGCCATCTTGCCAACGAATTTTAGTGCTTCTGCCTGTATACAGCAGCACACTTACGCAAATGTAACTAGCGAGTCATCAGACGTGAGAGAAGTGAACCATATCTGTACGGTAAGAAGTGAACTATATCTGTACGGAAAGAAGCGGAATTGACTTGATTTTTAAAACGAAGTCGGAGTCTGGCTAGACTTGGGAAGCGTCGGGCATCGTCAGGGTGACCTCAAGAATTTCGACCCACTCTACAGCTTTGTCGACGAGGCGTACACTCCTTATGTCCTTGTGCCATTTCTTCATGACTATTAGCGCGAATGTATAATTGAGACGAACACCGATAATCTCCACAGCCACGTTATGTTCTTCAAGGGTTTCGCGGACAGCAGCGTCCTTGCATTTTTTTAGTGCTCTCACTTTTTGACACATCTCTCCAAGATCTGTGCGAAATATTCGGGCTATAGAACCAAGAGGGATCACCTGGTTTCCAAATATCAATTCTGCGAGCACTTGGGGTCTTGGTTCCTTTTCAAAAAAATCATAAGTTTTGTTATTAGATCAGATGTAGATACGTATGTAGACTGGTTTTTTACAGCATTGCGAGCACTGGCAAGACTTAGGCTGGAGGCAAACAATTCAGAGTCGTCTTGCGCAGCAGCAGCGACTCTGTTACGGGAAGCTTTCTTCGCTTTCGCTGCTTGTTTGCCATTCTTGATGTTGCAGCAGTGCGTGTTGCAGAAACTGACCTTTGCCAAACGTGTTATAAGGTATAAAGAATAACACCTTATACTTGGACCGATTAGTCCCGTGGGTCGCGTCAACTAGCAAAACTTTAGGAAATTGATTGAATAAAGATCGCATGTGCTTCGTTTGTATCGTAATGCAGATTGCAACTTTCTACCAGAAGCACGTGACAGCATAAGGTTAGTTATTCATAGGCATAGTACCAAGCAAAATACACTTATTTTTACCTTCCCGTCTACGTCGTCAACCAAAATGCCGCCGACGTTTCCGGGGGGGCTGTTCTTAGCTCCGTCATCGACTTTTTCAATCTTTTCGCGCTGGACATTGGCCCGTTTCCTTCTTCCCGACTCTTCAACTTTCGGATCATGTTGTGAAAGTCTTGAGTCCTTGGATACTCTCTGAGTAGCCATTGATGTACTTCAAATGCTTGTTTTCTTGGCGCCAGCTCTACGGATCTCGTCAACAGTTTGAAGCGTGTTGTCACTAAGCGAAATCCAACGGGCGGGTGATTCGTGTTGGCAAGTTTCGAAAGGCTGTGGTTGTGATCAAGACGGCACCTTGTTATATTGACGGCAACGATCAAGGGTGTTTTGTCAACAACATGCACACACATATTAATCTAGAAACATCAGATACACATTAATAGAATAACTTAAAAATGAACCACCTAACCCGATTGAACCCGACCGAGCTCGAATGCGGCAGACTTCAACATTACTAGAAAGTGGGTACCTGGACCCTGCAACCGGTACATTGGCTCTCCTGTCGTGGCCGCTATGTGCTTGCGTTCGATGTTAACTTTCCGTACTGAGTGCAGACGAATGTGCCAGCGTTCTGCCCACTCTTCATCTATTTTGGCGGTCGTCGACTTCGTCCAGTCGATAATGGAGTTTCGCTCTGCTGCAGTAGTATTTGTCCTTGCACGAAAAACCTTACATATATTTAAGACAGTAAAAAATAGCTCAACTAATGCGGAAGACAGTACTGAAAATTACCTGGAACGATTGCGCTTGATACACGACCAGATATATCTCATAAGCCTCCCACGAAAGAAACTGGATCACATGAGGCGGTGGGGCGATTGCAGTTTGCTCGCTGCCCACCCCACATCATGTCTCGGTCGAGTCAGCTCCAGTTTGGCTCGACATGACACCCATTGTCCAGGGACGAGCACTCGGATGCCTCCTCTTCACTGTCATCGCTCATGTATACAATGAGGGGACGCTTGTGCTCGCTAGGCGCCCGGACACGCGTCGCTGGTGCCATATTGCTGCTGTCGCTGGAGCCACGGGTTCGGTTGGAGGTTTTTTTGTTTATTTTGGTGGCTGGTTGAGTGTGCAAGTATACACCTTGTTTACACTACACATGTGCTCGCTAGGCGCCCGGACACGCGTCGCTGGTGCCATATTGCTGCTGTCGCTGGAGCCACGCGTTCGGTTGGAGGTTTTTTTTATTTTGGTGGCTGGTTGAGTGTGCAAGTATACACCTTGTTTACACTACACGCCGTACCGATAGGAATGGTCTTTAAATCTGAAAAGGGTCTCGGATTTGAATGACGTGTCTTGTAGTACCCAATCGGGCTTTTCACTCACTTCCAATAGAATAAGCTACGCATAACTAAAAAGTATGTGACGTGGTACAAGCACCCACCAGCGCCCGCCTAGCTCCCATCCGCACCCAAAACTGCCATAAACGCTCTCCAAACGGACTACAGCTTATAACGTCAGTTGGAAGCCAGTCCCAGATAGTATATATATAGTCGGAGAGCAAAACGTTCCTAGTCGGCTCGACACTTGCGACTTAAATCACTTTGGCGACCAAAGATGTTGACATGAGCGGGTGCTCTCGTACCATTACATCTTCACAACCCCACAGGGGACTTCCTTCATCGCAAGTGTCCTGACTTTAATGCATATGAAGAAGCTCACACGAGTCCGAGTCAAACGTGTATCATATGTTTTTCTAGCTTAACCTTGCAGGCACATTCACATGTAGCGATGGCGTACACACAGTAGTGCCTTCTTCTTAAGATGTCCAAGTGGCTCGGCCACATAAATCACGAAAGCCAGGTATGCGTAGACTCCGCAGTCGTAATTGTCCATTTGGATCCCAGGTCAGACTCGTCTGTCTGCACGCGCGGGCGTGGTCTTGCTTCCGGTGGTAGCAGAGCTTTCGACTTTTGTACTACAGTCCGAATGCTCATCAAGTAGGAGGACGAGATTGACTCGTAGACGAGCACATTTCTTCTGCGAGGTTCATTATTACAGAACACCAGTGATTCTCGTTGCATTCCACGACAGTTAGCGACAGGTATCCAGTTTGCACGGACAAATGAGTACAAATGTACCCAGCTGGACCCCAAATTCCACCCAACTGAGCCCAATCAGAAACAAACCATACCTGAGCTTCACACTCTATGGCTCTGAACTGCAAATGCTTCCCCTTCCCTTTGCCAAGCGCTTGTGCTTCTCCGCTTGTGTACAAGCACATGTCTTACCGTAGTCCCCCACTTCTCCGGGGGTAATGGCTTTGTAGAAGACGTTGCGCGAATTGACGTTTCTGGCAGCTATTGTGTTGCTGGTTCGGACACGAAAGCTCTGTAAGCATAACACAGATCAGTATGAGATGAATGTACGACAACATGCCAGCTTTTTGTTAGCGTACCTCGAACGTTCGTCGCATGTAACCTGCCAGGTAGATATCCAAGCCCTCCCACGACTCAAACTCAGCTCTATCAGCGGAGGTACAATAACTTCGACCCCATGAATGTCTTCAGCTTCATTGTACGTATGCCGAGGGTGTGTTGATCCTTCCTAGAAGCCCTGTTCTGACTAGGACGTGCTCGTACTGCTCGACGTGCCATGTCCAAATTAACTAATTCTTCGTCGCTCGACACGGCTGGTGAAGAAGGGGAAGGCGTGGCTATACACCTTTCATTTGCTGGCTCGGGAGGCGCCCTCACGTCCGCTTTACATTTAACGCGCAGATCTTGCGCCATATTGCCACCTTTTCCTTGGCGCGCTGGGTATCTCTAAATGAGTGGCGGAAGGATAGGTATACGCGGGTGTATACAGCATCCTCCGGACGGATAGCTATAGAGCCAGCTGACGGGGTAGCCTTCAAAACCGATTCAAAATTTTACCTAACCCAGTTCGGTGCGGTACACTCGCTCTCATAGAATAGTTGCTCGCAGGTTTCTAACGGAAGGCGTTAAAGCACCCTAAACTATAACAACACGACAACCTTGATGCACCCCGCCTCTCCTTCAAACCCTTGCCATCGCGGCTTAACCCTATAGGGTCGACTGAAGTGCTTTATGCTTGGTCTAGGGTTTAAGCCCGTGTGCTTGTTGAGATATGGGTCATATTTCGGACGCCAACGTGCTGGGAGGATTTTATGCAAGAAGTCGTGCGCTTTGGCATTTGAAGATCCCACGGTTGCGATGAGCTACAAAGCGTCGCTAGTAGGATCTTTGAGTAGGATAGCCAAGGGATTCGAAACTGAGTCTCAGTCTCGAATTTGCTCAGTACATAAAGTATTGTTAGTGGGGTCGTTCTGTTTTCTTGTCGTCTCTCGCATACTGATTCTTGTAAGCTCAATAAGATATTCTAACATTTCAATAGTGCTCCACCTTAAAACTGACATCGAGTCGTGTTTGCCGTGCTTACCGCTTTCACCCCCTTCCAAGTTAAGGGTGCAGAAACAAGAACGGCGTTTAACGCGTGCCTCCTCACTTCAGGTTTTTAGTGTTTACTTTCATGTCGTTAGCTTTTTGTGCTCGCGAACAAGCAGCGCAGTAAGTCTACAGCTATCAAGTCCTCTAAAGATTTTTCTGGAAAAGAAAGTGATGCTTCTGAAGCACATAATAAAATGACGAAGGACGCTATAGGTAAAAGGACATGCATGTGTTTGTAACCCTGGACAAGTATTGGGGGGAAGCACTAGGGAGCACCCCGGACATAAATAGCACAGCAGATGGCAGCTCAGTGCCAGAAGATATTACCAACCTCAAATAGATATGTCGCCAAGATGTAGAGACTGGTATAGCTGAACCCGTTCTTTCCTCGAATGCTTCACTTTCATTTAAACGTCGGCAAGCTCAGCAATGGTGAACACTATCTCACAATTCTTTATAGAAGCTCCACCGCTTCAAGAGTACCCATCGCAGCTGGAAGCTGAGGCTGCTATCCAAACATGGACGAAGGACCGCAAGTACAACGTATCACGGCTAAAGAAAAAAAACGAGAAAGGTCTAGTCCGGTACAGACTGTTTGCTTGCGGCCAAGCTGGAAAAGACAGGAACACCAGAAAAATTGACACTGCTGACCGCATGCATCCGATGAGCCGCTCAAAGAGATCTGGATTTGCAGTAGATGGCACCAATCCATCGGGTCCGTGGCGCATTGTATACACCAAGGTCGGCAGCCACATGCGGCTTCTGGGGATGTACGCGCGTATGCTGCTCACCGCCAACGCGATGCACGACAAGGTAAAGTAGCAGAAACGTCGGTTAAAAATCTCATCGAATTGCAAACACAGGCAGGTGTGTCGACGTCTAGAATTCACGCAACCATGCTTCTCAATGATGAGACGAATTTGATCCTTCCGAAAGATATTTCCAATGCTAAGAGTGCTGCACGGTCAGAGTTACTCGCCACGAAGACTAGTAACGAGGCTTTGTTCTGGTTTTGAGATTACCGAGCAGAATCTTTTAACACAAGCCGAAAAAAGCAATTCGCGGCCGCTTTCGTTCGCGAGCTTCTTGAATGCGAGGACGCAACACAGTTCCAATCTACCTTTTGCCAGCACGTACATGGGGATATGCTGGTCTAGGACTTCAAGATAACTAGCTTTCACGTTTCAATACTAGATACTTTATATTGCTATCTATAAAAACTAAGATCTATTTGAAGTTGGTAGCATTATCTGGGCATGAGCTGCATCTCATGCAGAGATGCAGCTCATGCCCAGGTAATGCTGATGTGCTATTTATGTCCGGGGTGCTCCGGTCGGGGTGCTCCCTAGCGCTTCCCAAGTATGGGCGGTTTAGCTAAGAAAGTTCAGCTGCCAGGCGGTGACTTTGTCGGAGAGCAGTGCTTCTAAAAAACAGAATAATATAAAAATGGTACTGATTTTATTTATTTATCTTTGCCACTGGATTTCTCTCGAATATTTCACAGAAATAAAAAACTGGTTTGCAGCTATAAAATCTACCTTGGTGCACACGAACCAAACGATCTGCGTTGTGTACTTCCAAACGGCTGCTTCAAGCGCAACTACTGCTTTGATACGGACTTGAAAAAGCAGCTGGGTAGAGTACACCAACTTGATGAAGTCAAGTCCAACCATCTTGACTACGCATAATCGTAAAGAACAAGCCCAAAGAAGGAAAGTATATCGACATACGCAGCCCACACCACGTGACAGAGACATCCGAGTTTGTATTCTCTGGATTGCTCAGCGACATCTCACGCTGCTTCTGCGACGACATGAGATCAAAACGTTCGTTATATTGTCGTATGCAACGTTAAACGGATACATCATCACGGGTGCTGCTCAAGAGGTGCGCGAGTAGATTACAGGGAACCTCACTCGCTATTTAGACTTGTATTCGACGGGGGGATGTCAACTAGATTCAATACGTGGCATTCTTCGCAGTATTTGGTGCCGACGGAAGCAGCTATAGAGGCGATCTACGCTCCAGCGGCCGACACTCGCTTTCTGTCTTTTAGATGGGTAGGAAGTACTACGCCTTCATTGCTGACACTTTCTCTGTACGTGTCACCCCGGAGCTCCGTTTTGGTTCTTGTCGGAAACAATTTCACCATAAATCAGGCACTCGGTCGTCGTGATGGGGCTCTACTAATCATCGGCTGTGTATCTCACCGATACAACAGCGCATGTGAGCTGAACCTAGATGATCATGAGACGCTGGTCGCGTGCATTCACAGCATTATAAAATACCTTAAGACTTTTTTTAAGGCACTCGAAAGAGCCGGTGGTAGTGTAAAGTCCTTCATATTTAATTCTACAAAATGGACCAGCACAATCGAAATGGTGTAAGATTCGTGAGACTGACATCATTATCTTGTCAATGGGTGTGACGGATTTGATGACCATCTGTTGGAACGGTATCATTCTTCTCCTTGTAGAACAACTCATGAAAGCGATCGATTTGCACAAGAAGCTGAAGAACTTATACGAGGCGGATTTAGAGCTACAAAAGCACGCTATAACTTTAGTAGCGGTGCCGTATCTTAGATCACGCTATTTAAACATACTCTGGCAGCACCATGAAGTTGTATCTCTCGGCGACGTCAAATATTGTTGACAATGCAGAGTTACACCGATCTCTGGTAAAAGTTCAACGTAGTGAATCGCTCACGTTGAGCAAACGCACCGAGCCCTCTATAGAACAACAAATTCGACATGAGATAAATTAGTCATGATTGAGATTCCATGGGTCCTCTTTTCTAAAAGAAAGCGATCAATACGGGATTATCCGAGTAAATATTGTCAGCCACACGCCGTAGGAAGGAGTCGTCAACAGCCTTGCCAATCTCGCGAAATCGCTCGTTACACCGATGGAGGTCGCCCTTCGTTTTACCAAAAGCTACAGCATGTGCTGATATTCTGGCAATAACGAGAAGTCGGCATTGCAGAGCAGTTATTCGCTTAAGTAGATTGCGAGCTTTTCGGGAATGAGCCGAGCCGCCAAACGAACCGCTCTTTTCCGTTTTAGGCAGAAATTGCCACGAAAGCCCGCGCAAATGCTGATTACATCGATAACAGATAATTTGTGTGTCTACACGTCAACAATATAGAAGTTTCTCGTATGTGACACGATAACTTCTGTAAGGTCTAAATTGAAATATTACGTGATCGTTGTTAAAGGCACAAACGGGGTGTGTGTGTCTTTGTACTTAATCGTAGGTATTGGAGGCGCCGATTCTGCACCACCGACGAGGTGACCCAAGTCAAAGCGGGTCAATTACACGGATAGAGATAAAAAATCAGAGATTGTAGACATTTGACGCGATGCCCGGGTGTTTGCGTATACGTGATCGTTTTTGTTGAATGTCGTTCCAATCGTCGTTTGTTTGCGTCTTGTTGTGCGATTGTCAGCTTGACTCTGTTGTTTTGCGTGGCGCGTGGTCTTAGTAATGACTGTAGACAACTGCAACCGCATGATGAGTTCCTCCACGTCAAGAACGACAATATGGTCAGCTTGTACAATAAGTGCGTAGACTAAATGTAGAAGTGTATTCATTTGAGCAGATCCCTCCCTACCTACCATGCTAGGACTTCAGCAGGTACCTTAGTCGTATGTATCGCAAGAGTGCCGGGGGAAGTGTCGGACCCTCTAAAATGATGCCCCGAATCGAACACTCGAAAAAATGCAACACGAGGAGCTGCAGCTCACACCATCTGCTTGTGCAAGTCGTTTTTGTGTCCGATCTCCATCTTCTCCACGATATCTGGAAAAAGTTCCTTGACGATCGCTTCACATGTGTTGATTTGTTTCTTATTTTGTTGTGTGTCGTACAATGTTATCGTTCCAGGTGAAGCTTTCAAGTCAAATACTGCACCACACCAGTGATTACCTTGAATGTAACGGTATCAGCACGAAGTGACTGCGCTTGTAAAATGGCTGGTTCTTATGTACGATCGTTTCTCTGCGTTCGGCATCCTTTGTTCCCATAAAGGTTGGATATACTATACCAATACTTGGGCCCAGCTCCTGTGGCCATTGCATGCATGATGCAGTCGTCATTTATCCACGAGTCCCGTCGAAATAGTAGCAGCGCCGCGTTTGTTATCGATCCAAAAATGACGATGGTCTATACATGGACAGAAAAATATACTGGATCGCCTTAGTTGCGCTGTCCTTGTCCAGTTCGGCAAACTCATCCAGACCTTGTGGTATCAGTAGGCGATTTAGAAGTGCGGCCGGACCAGTTATCACAAGTAGCTGATACAGTCGAGTACATCCACTCGACTGTGCATCCACGCGACTGTATCAGCTACTTGTATAACTGGTCCATAACTTTGTGGTATTCGGCCATAATCTCGAGTTGGTGCTTGCTGAACGTCCCACCTTTTGACACTCGAATACCAACGCGGCCTTCGGAATCTGGGAGAGATGTGTGATTTTCTTCTACCAACCAATTAAGTAAGTAAGTAAGCAATTTCGCACAAACTTCTCTGGAAACACGAACTTGACACCACTACTGCACTCATGGGGAGAAACCAGCTTTGGAATTATTTGCTTTCTTGGCTCCACTATTTTCACAGTAAGCCTCGATAAAAGTCACACGCGGACTCGTAGCTATACGCCGACCTGAAGACCCTCGATGCATTGCTCAGAGTCGCGGCAGGCACTATCGTCCCCAATACAAGTTGCTTGGCTTCAGTCTTCGACACCGCCATTCTTTGATTCTGCTACTCTCGTTTCTGACGCTCCCTCACACCAGGTCGCCCCCTACTTCTTGTACTTTTTGACAAAAAGAATGAGGTGTCATCACTGGATCTGGAATTTGGAACAGTGTCTATATTGGAGCGCTTCAGTGGCTGTCTTGATTTGGGCGGGGAGGGCTTCGCGTCCAACGCGTGGCTTTCATCGGCGAGCTCCTATTGCATACAAGTTATCCTCTGCCACTTGACCAGAGTGAGATACTTCCTTGGTCACTCCGATAGAGTCAACGGTCACCCCCACGGAGTGTCTGATGGTCTTGTTAAAACCCAAAGAGTTACATTCCTCCTTGTTGTGTCGTGCGTAAGGAAATAGAAAAGCTTGTAGCCGTCAGTTTCGGAAGTGAGATGGCATCACATGGCCATCTCTCCGATCCATCCCTCGGCTTATCATGCGCTTGACGCGCTGGCCTCTTTCCTTTGGTTGGCTCTCTGTACGAGTCTTTATTAGCCAATTAGCTTAACCTATTGTCTTCTTCAGCCTATCACAATACTCAAATGTCCCACATACAGAGTGATAGATACTTTGGCACAACACTCCCACTAAAGATGCCAGCAGTGTCTGCGACGAGGGGGTGCGACTTCAACCTAATTCTCAGATTTTGGTGGTTCCAAAAAACCCATATTATGATATTTACGTTACCCGAAAAAACATTTGTATGGATCGGTGTGTTCCCAAACTTGTTTTTGAACCCAAAATCAGATTAAATACTTTATCCTCTAAACGTAGAACACTTAATCTTTGTATTGATGTTCTGCCGACAACTCTCACTCTCTATTTTGCTGTTGAACCGCACAAGCGCTGGTCCGACGAAAGCCCTTCGAGGGGGGCGTTCCTAAGCTGGTTGTACTCTTCATGGCGACGGCGGCCTAAGCCACAGCGGCTTTTACAGTCCCGGCATTTTGGCAATCCAATCCGAATGCTCACCGCTCATTGGGGGATTGCAACCAGAAAGTCCAATTATTTGGCAACTCGGGGACGTCTAGTCTTAGATCTTTGTACTTTTGGTGACGCCAATTTAGAGAGTCAGGAATGAAATTAACTTAAATTTTAGTAAATGTAAGAAAACTTTACTATGGAGCAAGGGGCTTACTTCTCCGGTCCGGAAAAGAATTAACACTTCTCTAAATAAGCCGTAGCTACAAAAGTATTTATCGTATTTGAGTTTCGTGAACTGCGTTCGATAGCTCATCATGCGTGCTTTATAATAGTATTTTTCTTGAGCTTCTAACGGCAAGAATCTATTTTTACCGTACTCACTGTGGGTGCAATATTAAGAGCTTTTACGTTTTTTTTGCAGTTCGCTTTGTTGAGCGAGTTATTAATATTTAAGGGTATCACCAAAAACTGCGACTTCGCCTGTTACCTTGGGTTGCTGTAAATAGCGCGTCCAACCCAAGGAATTATCATGCAAGGTGATAAGTTTTTTTCGATATCTACCAAACAACGTTGCGAACACACGCTATTATGACCAATCAAGCGGTTCCTAAATATAGAGCAACGATTTATTGCGAATCAAGGTATGAATTATGTAAATTGAAGTGCCCAATATAAAAGATGGTGAATGCCACAGTCTACTGTAGTCGCGTCGCACATGAGAGAAGTCCTAGCCTCTTTCGATAGTGTGATAGCTTGTAATCGTTGTGTCCGAGGTGGCTGATAGCCTGCGCCAATACATTTTGGAGCGTCAGGAAGCAATGATCCAGCGTCTCCGACGTTGTTGAGCGGAACGCGCGTGCTACAGCAGCAATTAGCTGGTCGATAGTGTAAATCTCCTCTCGGTATTGCAACGATTGAATCGAATTGAAAAAATAAAAAACCGAGATCCAGTACGTTCATATCAGGAGAACGCGCTGATTGGCACTTCATCTTGATTTTCCACCCGTCTTGCTGACCCGGTCAGGGTGTTAGCACTTTGTGGGGGTAGCGGTAGCAATTTCTGTGTCGTTTTCGAGGACGTGAGGGCCAGCATTATCTTGCTTCACGTATATCACACGGCGCTTGCTACCTAATATTAACATAAAAATCTATTCTCTATTAGTCAACCCTTAATATTCATATAATACTTGGTTAGTAAAAAAATAAAACAAATGCGTGTGCGTTACCTGGCCACAGCGCGCGAATTGCTGGAAATACTGAGTTTTTGAGCATATCCTTGTAAACAGTAGCAGCTTTGGCGCTGCGAGTTTAACGTCGAGTGAAACGAAGACAGGAACACTTGTGTAGTTGAGTTCCAGGAAAGAGTGACGAGTAGTCTCTAACTCTCACGAGTAGTCTCTAACTCTCATAAACAGAGCGAGTTATATTGACACACTTTGTAATTACAGACCCCTTAGGGCGATTGATTGACGTCCGCAGTGCAACCGACTTTTCAACAATGGACCAGATCCCAATTTTACCGCTGAAGTTGCTCACGCTGTGACTATCATAGCGTGGCCGAACCACCGCAGCTAAGAACATGACCTTGCCTATGTACCGCTTATTTGGCGAGGACGTGTACGGCACCGCCTCGTTTGCGGCTAGATAGAAAGTGTTGCTTGCCTTGTACATGTTAAACTATTTCTCGTCTATATGAATCGTGTCATACATGTGGTGCAATCGATATAGTCTTCCTCCTACGATATACATTAAAAACATAGAATGCATATCAAAAATAGCAATTTTAGTATTAATATTATAGTATTTGTATGACGAGTTAGTACTGTACAAACGGGCCGCTCAATGCGAACGCCAAGTGCCGTGTCCTGTGCTCAGCCGTAAGGGTTGGCTTAACCGCACGGTGACCCCCTTGACAAAATTCCTACTGATGTAGCGAAGAAGCGTTGTCTTGGGAATGTTGGAGGCACAGGCGAGGGAACGTAGGGATTGAAGCCTTCGGTGTGGGACTGCCGAGATGCGTGCCATGCGCGCCGCGATGTCATCGGACATGGCTTTGGTTGGCGTGCGCCCTCGTCTTAGCTTTGTCAAGCCTCGAAGCTTCTGCTTGAAAAACCTGACCGCCTGTTGGCGGCAGCACCTAAACTTGTCCGCTGCCGCCGTCGCTGCCACACGCTTCAGGCGGCCATTGACGGACCGCTCAGCAAGGAAAAGTGCAATGGCCTGGCGTGTATCTTCAGGGAAGTCACGGATGCCAGGAGAGCGCCCCAAACGAAGGAAACTGTTTTTTACGAATGGTTCAGCTTACTTTTAGCGCCCTCCGATCAAAGAGCCGATTAGATATTTTGTCCAATAATATGCCAGTGAGGTTTAATATAAAAAAACTTACCGGTAACTGTTAATTCTTTTCAGGACCCGAGAAGTATAGCCCAGACATGTCCGCATTTTCAATTGAGGGCTAGGTTAACCATAAAACACATAAAAGTGAGAATTTAGTTCTGATTTTCTTTTAAAACTGGGATTGTTATCGTTCAGTCGAAAATTGTGATTCTCATTCGAAAAATTCTCTTTCGATCCGCAAAATTGCAATTTCCCAAAACATTGTTAACTTGGGTTTTTCAATTTTATTAAGAGGTATGCTCGCCTACTCTGTAAGGTGTTTAACGCCCATCATAATTCGGAGGTTTTCAAACTGTCCCTGGTTTAGGGATTTGGTAAGCGCATCGGCGACCATGTTATTAATGTTACAATATGTAACAACTATTTGTTTTACTTCATGCTTATCACGAGCATAGATACTTCTGATATCAATGTCTTTAGTAGACGAATGACTACAAGGATCCTTAATAATACTAATTGCTGCAGTATTATCACACCAACGTTGCGTGGATAGGGTTTGCTCAAAGCCCAACTCTTTTAGTAGTAGTCGCAACCACATTGCCTCCCTTACACCTTCGCTAGCGGCTACTAGTTCCGATTCAGCTGTATGAATACTAATACAGTCTTGCTTAATACTCTTCCAAGTAATGCATGCGCCAGCAAGTAATACTACATAACCTGTTATCGATTTCCTTTCTTCAGAAGCATTCGCGAAGGTCGCGTCTGTGTATAGCTCTACTCTAATATTATTATTGTCATTGTACTCAATGTCATACTTCGACGTTCCCTTCAAGTACTTTAATACTCGCTGAGCCGCCCATCAGTGAGTTTTATTAAAGCAAGAATAAAAACTTAATTAACTATCTAACAGCATTTGAAATGTCGGGTCTAATGCATCGAACTAGATACATCAAGGACCCAACTGACCCTATATAATCAAGGGCTGTGCCGCTATCTGTTCGGGTGTTAGGGCTGTTTCCTTTTCAAGGACCACACTTTTAGCCTGTGGAGTGGGTTCTGTATTACAGTCCCGCATGTGAATTTTTTTTCTAATATATCGTTTATATTTTTTTGCATGTGACAAGCACAGTGTCTTTCTTTTCATGTCTCTTTTAATCTCCATTTTTAGCAAATAGTTCATCTCGCCTAAGTCTTTCATAGTGAACTTGGCAGCGAGCTTAGTCTTTAAATCATTGAAGGTTTTCTTTACCATGGCGAGATCCCAGTGGTTGACTCATATATATATCCTCACTTAAAACACCATTTAAAAACGCAGTAGAAACGTCC
Organism: Phytophthora brassicae; assembly: GCA_024679045.1. Lineage (NCBI taxonomy): Eukaryota > Oomycota > Peronosporomycetes > Peronosporales > Peronosporaceae > Phytophthora > Phytophthora brassicae. The sequence continues at coordinate 18,383 of JAIKVB010000086.1, read as the reverse complement.
ATTTGATGCAGATGCAAACTAAGAATTGCAGCTAGTGCTAGCAAGAGACGCAATGACTCATATCGGGCCACAGGTGCAAATCCATAATTATAATTAATGCCATAGCATTGGGTGTTGCCTTGCACCACTAATCTAGCCTTAAATCGATCGATCGTCCCATTAGCATGATAAATAGCCAATGACAACCGAGAGCCCTTCAACCAGATGGAAGTGGTACTAATTCCCACGTTTTGTTACTCAAAAGATCCTCATATTCGGTCCTAATTGCAGACTCCCACTGCTTGCAATGTGGGCTAGACCGTGCGTCCTTTATAGATTCTAGAATTGGGATGTTCGGTTTATCGGACGCAACAGCGTTTAGCGTGCGTACATAGTCTTTTAACCGTTTATTTGGCGTTATTTTGCGTTTTGAACGCCGTTGGTTACTTTCGCCTGTTTTTGTACTCCCACCGGATGGGACATTAGTGTTTGAGGTACCGTCTTTGAACTGGGAAATTCGGTATCAACAGTCACTTCACAATCTAGATCATGTCTTGATCGCTTTCCCAAATTCTTTATGATCCTCTCCTCTTCTAAGTTGACTGTATGACCCTCAATAGGGGATGATCGTCTGATCATGGTTTCGGTACCAGTGGAGCTAAATTATACGTCGCGGGCGATGAGGTATTTATTTGCTTTCACATCTAGTAGACGGTATCCTTTATATTTAGGTGATAGTCCTAAAAGTTTGCACTCTATTGCTCTATCACTCAGTTTTGGGTCCTTTCTCTTCGATTTGGGTACATGAGCATAACATGTTGATCCCCAGATTCTTATTGCTAAACCACTGGGTTTGCTCCCATGTACTAATTCAAACGGGGATGTCGAACCCAGTCTAGCCATTGGTAGGCGGTTAGTAATATCTACTAAAATAAAGCTTCCGGCCACCATTTTGCAGTCATATTGGCCCCTCTTAATGCACATCGCACACCGGCCATTATGGTCTGGTGGAACCTTTCTGCACTTCCTTTTCTTCTTGGGACTCAACATTTGAGCTCTGAAAGTCTAATCCCATTTTTGAACACAATTTAGAAACCTCGTTGTTTAGGAATTCGGTTCCTCCATCAGTCCTAATTCTTCGAGCTTTAAATATCGAAAACTGAACTGATAACTGTTTTAGGTGGTCATTTATTTTTCCCGGAACCTCTTTTAGGGACTTAACGACAAAGTACCACTTGTATGCGGTCGCATCATCTACTACTGCCAGAGCATAACGGTACCATATAATACGTCTTTGATCCGACAACATCTTACATCCGACAAGTCGTATCAGCCAATCAAATTGCGAGTACGGTTTGCTCGAATGTCATTGAATACTGAAACGAAGATCATTTATTCACGATCTTTAGGCACCCCTAACCGTACTGAAGATGTAGTGTCGGATCAGAGACGTATTATACGGTACCCAAATGTGCCATATAGACCGTTAACTCGTAGTCTGCCAGTAGAGTCCATATGTAAAGTGTGCAACGGTTCAGTTGATTTATTTCCAATCATATTTATGTATGATATTCTGCGGTCCTTCATAATATGAACACACGTCTTACAAAAAAATGATACTTTCTTCAGCTCAGAGTAGGGGATGTCAGGTAGTCCCTCAATTTTCTGGGTGCTCATACTCCTAATTAGGCGGTTTTTACCTACATGTCCGAGCCGTAAATGCCACTCTTTAAGGATGTCTCCATATTTACTAGTTTGTGCGCTAAAACACTAGTTTTATTGGTTTTGCACTTGGCAAATCGTAAACTTCACCTATCGCAACTGCTGCAAACAGTAGTTTTAATTCTTTTCCCAAAATAACAAGAACTTTCCCGATTTTGACTGAAAGTGCCTGTACCCTTGTTTAGCAACATAATATGCACTTAGTAAATTGCTACATGTAACACATTTTCTATCATATGAGATATCAGATAAAGTTAGCGCACTCAAACTTCCATTAGGATTAAAAACACTCAGTTTTATTGATCCTTTTAGTGTGCTATATAAAACGGTACCATTACCGTACGTGAATATGTGGTTTGGCCAGGCTGTAACCTTACTTTAAACCAACTCGGTATGCCGTTATAGCTCGGTCTATACCCGTATCCACCACCCACATATCATCGGTTAGAGTTAACCTTTCTAGAGCCATTAAATAGGAGACATTTTGTTTACGCACCTCATCTTCGAGCTCATCCAAATTTTGAGGCATCTCACGCGGAGACTTCGCTTAGTTTCCTTTCCCGGATGGTGCGCTGGGTCCAAACTCTCAATGTCGTCCATGGCCTCATCGTCGGTGCACTCCTCCAAAAGAGTCTTCCCGACCTCATTTAGCCGCTGCTTGCCTTTATGAGCAACGGCCTTGATAGTATTCACCGCAGTCGTCTTCCCCGTTTTAACCCGCTTAGCACCCGGTTTAGTAGTGTTGATGTCGGTCCGAAATAAGGGTCCTCCTTCGCGGTTGGGGTCCATATCAGTGGCCTTAATAGGACAGTCGGGTTTGAAGTGCCCACTTTAAATACAGTAAAAACACGATCGGCCACCTTCCGTCCAACCGGTTTTTCTCTTCTTTCCTTGTTTCACCTGCATGTTGTTGACGGATACAACCTGGGACTTATCCATAAGTCCCACTTCCTTTTTGGACTTGTCTCCAAAAATTCTTCACAACGCGCCCTCTACATTGCACTCAGTGAAGTCCTCTTGCTTCATCGAGATTGAGGACGCCCAAAATTCACTCAGCAACTGTGAAAGAACCTCAACACAGAGCAATGACTCGGTCACCATGTCCTGTCCCAAAATTTTCCGAGTCTTTCGGTTTATGTAACGGGGTTACACGTGGCAAACATAACGTAACGAGGTTACTAAAGGGTATGGTTGATGTAATATCACATCCCTCCTTAAGTCGATACTTCGACCCCTGATAGTTAATACGGCTCACACAGCCAATCGATATTCATTTGATTAGGTTTCACTATTGTAGATAGTGGACTTTATAGATTTACAGAAACCGGCTTCAGTTGCTTTATTAATTAGATCGATGTTCGAGGCACCGAGTAGCTCGTACTTAAGCGCGAGTTAAAGTTACATTGCGGTACACTTCGGGTGCCTACAGGACCAAGTGATAAAAAAGAGGGGTATTTTATGGTAATCTATTGCGACAGATTTCATAAATTTCATCGTTTGTAGATAAAAAGAGGGGTATTTTATGGTAATCTATTGCGACAGATTTCATAAATTTCATCGTTTGTAGAGATATTTCTGACTGGCTAGCAACCATCGGACCCCTCGTGTTGCTCGAAAGTAGCGAATGCGATGTGGTCCACCTTTCAAATGTTGCCCGAAAGTACAAAGGACTTGGTGAAATTTTTATCGAGTGATGTCTTGGAGATCCTCTGATGCAGCGACACACCTTCAAAACCGCCACTACCAGGACAATGTTTCCTTTACGTTCTACAACTGCATCAATATGAGCCGAGCTGCTTCAATTCTCAGCAGTGGTGAATGCAATGCTGCTATTGTAAGGCCCAATGCCCTTCGAGACAGTTGACTGTTTTAGTACTGCTTTTTCTGTCAGCAGTTTCGAGGTAGAGATGTCTTGGAGATCCTCTGATGCAGTGGTTTCCTTCAGAATCCACAGCAGTGTGCTAGTGACTCAAGTCTCTACCTTGACCGATCTCAAGTAGCTGGTTAAATTATACAATATGAAGAATTTAACGGAGTGTATTTGCGAAGTTTAGAGACGTAGCTACGGCAGACACTTCAGCATGAATCGCAGTCTTAGGAACCGTATCAACTGCAGACTTGGCTTGTTCGGCATCTTGATGCCTTTGAGGTAGCTTTCAAAAAACATCAGAACTACGACACCGCAGCTTGCCATGTCTGGTTGCCGCGAATGTATCTGTCTTTTGATCTCCAAGAGCTCGCATATAGGCCCGAACAAATTCTTCATCAGTTTTTCACATATCTCGTAGTACTTCGACTTTGACGCTTGCAACGGATCAAAAAGCACGATTCCTCGACTTTCGGGACGAAAATCGAACACGGCCCCGCACCAGTGGTTGTTGTCGACATGCAGCGGCAGAAGAATTACACGATTAGTCTCCATGAATGGATATCCAGAATTAATCGCTTTCATCTGATCTTCGTGTGCTTCGAGCCGATTGAAGAGCGAGTTGACGATCCCGACGTTAGGATGTTCACGGTGTAGCAAACCCAGTCCATGGCACATGCCACTGTCGTCTATCCACTCATCTCCACGGAATGTCAGCAAAGAACGATACGGTACATTACCGAACGGAAGTAGGCGTCCACCTCGGAGTGGTAGAAGCTTGATTGCACTCTCTCGTTCTGCTGGGCTGCTGCTTACCCCATCAGCCAGTTCATCTGGAAGCGGAATGCGCTTAGAACTCGTATTGACGGCCCAGTTGATTGCATCTTCTGTCGCCGACAAATACTCCATGCATGTGTGCCAGCGGAACATTGCGACGACGTCTTTATGTCCAAAGATGCCGAAGCGCGGGACCTTAACGCCGACATTGTCATCAGGTGTCTCGACATCACCGTCTTCGCTCTCTAACCCTTTCCGAAACTTCAACATAGCTGCTTGTGCCTTTTCCACGAACTGCTTGGGAAACACAAATCGAATGTCGGTGAGGCGCTCGGCGGGAGTATACACACCAGCTATAGCCTTCTTCGTTTTGGGCACATCGCGGATAGAGAGCGTTGGGATCACACGGTGGGCTTCTTCGTAGGTGTAGTCGTTGTCTAGTAATATAGTGACGTTTCGTACACTTGCTGTTGGCACCAACGTCCCTTGAACCAGCTTGTCTGCCGTTTTCTTCCCAAGCGCAACCCGCAGCTTCTTCTCGGCATGACCTTGTTTCTTTCTGACTCGAGGGCGACCACGACTAGAGGCGCTTTTTGTCACGGTAAATGTCCCGGCCGGAGTAGCTTGCGTCGATTCCGAGGAGCTGCTGCTATTGTATAGACGCTTGGTCCGGCGGGTACATTCGTGGGTAGGTTTGGCATCTTGCAGGGGCGGGAAGGCTGAATCTGCAGGTTTAGTGCCCTGTGGTATAGTCGGAGTACCCACCAGTGGACATGTACCTTGTTTCTCACGTTGAGTACCTGGAGGCACATGTTGGGTAACTGGAGGTACATTTGGAGTGCCTGGTGTTACTCGTCGAGTGGCTGGAGTTATACCTGACGTGTCTGAGGTTGCGTTTGCTGTACTGGGAGGCGTATCGGTGGTCAAAGTTGGAGGCAGATCGTCGTCAGATTTAGTCGAATGCATATCGTCTTCAGATTTCTTTCTCGTTCCACGCCTCGAATCTCCCAAGACGTCGGGCGTCGATGATAACTCGAACTGAGAAAGTTGGGATAGTGACAGCGGATCTACCCAATGACCATTGCGGCCAACAAACGGGGCTACCCCATCCTTCACAATGACTTCGAATTTATCCAGCGCGGTCATCATCTCACGGAATACAAGCGTGCCATTTCTGCTCAGAATATCAGCAATACTCTTGCCACGTTCCAGCGCGTGATTGTACTTTGTAGTTCCGTTGAGGACGTCATGAACTTTGGCTGTCATTGTAGACCCTCGAACCTGGAAAGTGGTACATGCAAAGGTCTCATCGGGTACTTCTTCTTCGACGACAGGCTGATTCAGCTTGCATGATAACTTCCACCGAGGCTCGATATAGCGGATTGGGATAGCTGCTTTGTCTTGCATTAGACGCCAATACATGACATGTCGACATGGCAACAGCATTGTTTTCATGAAGATACAAGAGCACCGGTAACGCTGTAAACAAAGAAAACTTTTAAGTTAGAATGAAATGGGATAGCATATACAGATCACGACGTACCATAGAATCAACAGTGTACGAAGACGTAGAAGCGTCCCCGCCGGAAAGCACAAATAAAGCTGGCTGAATCTCTTCCATCCCATAGTGCGTCTTCCGATCCTTCGCGAGCCAGTACTGCTTCTCCACAAGCCGATACGCGTATGGACTCACTTCGCCGGCAAGTTTTTCTAACTCTGCGTCAGCTCCATCATAGCGCATTTGACCTACGTCCGTGATTTTTTTGGCGTATTCCATTTCGGCAACGGCTTGCAGAAACATCAGGGTGTCTACACATTCGTCAAGCGCCATATCCGACTTTAGAATCTCTTTGATGTGCCCCCATGACGTTTCGAGTCTATTAGACACCGGGACAACAACCCACAAACCAAAGTTAAAACGAAAACAGATTATGTCATTCAATACACCACAATACCTGTTATTCGTGTGATTGCCTAGATGGGGAACGTCCGATCGGGCGTATAGAGACCATCTCTCCTTCATCGAGTCCCAGTTCTTCATGAAATACTTCAGAAATGGGTGGGTTGCTTCCGGGATAACGTCGACCTCGCGTAGATGAATTCCGTCAAGCAAAAAGAACAGGTACTTCAGGTACTTCGTATACTCCCCCACAGATGTCGCCAATCTCATCAAATCCACTGCATCTTCCACTTGATTTTTGTCAAAGCTAGAAGGCCCGCCGTACTCGCTCTTAGACATCTCCGATCGAATATACTTCTTGAGATGGAAGTGGCACAATATCACCTTTACCCCCGGGAACTCTTTTTCCAGCAATCCGAGTTCTCCCATGTCTTTGTCGATCACAATGACTTTGATCTGCTCCCAAGATGGGTTGTGAAACTTGAACGAGTTAATAGAATCCGTGAGGCATTCAGCACTCTCGTTTTCCATCAAACTGTGGTGGACGTACTGGCCCTAATCAAATCAAGCGTACAACACATGTGTAAGTACAGATACCAACTCGGTACCTACACTTACAATAAAGTAACTATAGGCACTTGAGATGTAAAAATAGTAACTACAACACCATAATAGTAGTAAGGGGTACAGTAACTTACATGACCGTACACGTCGTTCACCATGAACGAAAACAACTTGTAGCGAGAATCGTTCGTGTTGTGGGTAGTATCAACAAGCAGGACTTCAGGGAAAGCCTTGAACCAGCGGCGCATCTGCCGCGTCTGGAGCGTGATCGTCTGTGCCGTCTTCTTGTCGTCCACGTACACAGTAGCACGATTCCCTCGACCCTTGCACACATCTCGCAACACGCCTTCTAGACGCTCCTCGGTTGAGCCTTTCCCCCGCCGTTTCTCCTTCAGCCGAGACACCATATTGTGAACATCTCGCAGCGTGACTTTCTTGCCTAGATAGACACGCAATAGCTTCAAAATTAGAAATAGGATCATTCCATACACGCCAAAGTTTCCTTACCTGTCTTCTTGCGGAGGTACTGCATTATCAGCTTCGGTTTGGATCCTGCGGCGTGCAGCTCGTCAACAAACGCAAGAATACTTGGATCCTCAACCCGACGATTAGAGGCGTGATTCTCGAAGGTTGCCTTGGACACGTTGTGGTTGTGCTTCACGTCGAAGTTAGTAACGCGTACCATGAACGCGTTGTTCGTGTCATTCCAGACAACAGCAGCCTTGATATTGGCCTTACACCCCGTGGATTTGTCAAAGAAAGCCTTGCGTATTCCTTTCCCGCGGGTCTTTCTGATCCAGCCGTGTGTACAGACCAGCTTAGCCCAAAATATTTTGAAAGAGTCTGGAATAAGGCGCTCGAATGGCGCCTCTGCCGGTCGACTTAGCGCCTGAATTTCCTTGTTGCGCTTCTGCACGGACGTGGAGGTGCGTTGACGGAAGATCTGGTGCGTGGCAGCCTGGTATTGCTCCATATACGCCTGGAATGCACTCCAGTCCCGGTGCCACTCCACGTCCACTTTGTCGCACACCCACGAGCTGCACGACGGGACCTCGACTTCTGGGTCGCTAGCGCTCATGCCGGGGACCTAACAGGTAATGTACACCACCACACGTGTTAGTAAACGGTCGTTAGATATAGCGTTAGAACGTAATACATGCATCTTACCAGCTCGCGGTTTCTCGCTTTTGAGCTTGTCTGGTGGGTTTGGAGAAATGGGAGGCTCACAGCACTCGAGGATGGGGGAAGGGGGGGGTGGGGGGGGTGGGGGGTCACGTTTCAGATTTTTTGAGATTCAGACATTTGGACGAGACGGTATTTTACCACGTAAACTATCGTATTTTTACCGTAACGATGCGTAAAAGTACGATCCTCCTCGGTGCCCCAAGACAGTTCCTTATAAAATTATTGTTGATTCCCACCGTTAGCATCGGTGGCAAGAAACGTGTGGTTTGTATTAGTTCGGAGAGTAAATGTGGCATTAGTGTGTATTTTTATCTCTCATGTTCGTCATTTTCATTCCTGGCCTGAGCCTTACAAGTGAATTACGGTACCGGGATTATGATTCCTAGCACCCACGTCCTAGGCGTGATTGGTGGCTCCAGCCTCTTCCACGCCAAGTCCTTCTCGTCCAACCTTGTGGAGCAGATCGTGGAGACTGAATTTGGCAGCGTCGTGTGCCACGTCGGTACGTGGACGCAACAGAACAGTGAAGCGTCCACACTGCAGCTTGTGTTCGTACAGCGCCACCACGCAGACCCGGACGGAAAGTATCGTCAGCCTCGTCAGATTAACTTCCGAGCCATTGCACTTGCTCTCAAGACGCTGCACTGTGAAGCGGTAGTAGGCATTTACTCAGTCGGTTCCATGACGACCAAGATCGGCGTCGGGCGCTTTGCGGTGCCTGAGGACTATTTCAGTCCCTTCGACATCATGCACTTGTCCAAAGACTACGATGCTCACGTTGTGCCGGAGCTCAGTTCTAAGCTCAAGGACGCATTGGTACAAGCGCTCACGGGTGGTGGCTTTAACCCGCATGACGGCGGCGTTTACGTGCAGACAGCGGGTCCACGCTTCGAAACCAAGTCCGAGGTGCGTTTCTTCGCGCAGTTCGGCCAGTTCATCGGCATGACGGGTGCCAATGAAGCTGAGCTGCTGAATGAGCTGCGTGTACCATTCGCCATGTTTTCCATCATCGACAATATGGCCAATGGCCTAGGTGAGCCACTTACGCTCGAGGCTTTTAAGGCTACGCAAAAGGCCAATGCTGATGAGATGGAGCGCGCTGTTGTTTACGTGATAGACGAACTCACTAACAAGAAGGTGCTGGCGTCGCTGTAAAAAGAAGAAAACTAGCTTTCAACTGTTGGAGTTCGAGTCGTCAGCTCCATCAGTAGGTGATGCCCCCGGCCCGAAAGCTATCCTAGACCACAAGTAGGAGTACCGGTAGTGGTAGTTAATTATCACTACAATTCTTTGCTTATCCAAATAATCACAGTAGGAACCATGACATTTGCTTTCAACTGTAATATTTGTTTCGCAAAAATGGCAACGCAGGATGAGTCGGACGTCAAGTTCATGCGCTTGGCCATCGCGGAAGCCCATCGCTCCTTGCCGACTGAGAACGCCTATTGTGTGGGATGCGTCGTCGTGCGTGAAGGTCGCGTGTTGAGCGCCGGTTTCTCGCGGGAGCTGCCGGGCAACACGCACGCAGAGCAAGTGGCACTGCAGAAATTGGACTTTGAGGCACAGGGAACCACCGTCTACACGACTATGGAGCCATGCAGCACGCGCGTGTCAGGAAACGTCCCGTGTGTGCAGAGCTGTCTTCGTGCTGGGGTGACTAGGGTCGTGATTGGGGTCATGGAGCCCAAGACGTTCGTGGTTTGCGAGGGAGTCAAACTACTCCAGGATGCAGGTGTGGACGTAAAGCTGCTAAAGGGACTGGAGACCGACTGCCTCGCCCCTAATGCGCATCTTAACCTTGTCTTTTAAAATACAAGAGAGTATGATTGATGGTTGGGAGTTATGATCTACCCATCAGGAAACTTTCTTTTAGAACACCATTTAAAACTTAAAACAACATCTAAATTGTCATCTAAAGATGGGACTAGACACAAGACCTCATTTTTCTTTTTCTTGTCAGTACAATGAGTGACGTTGAGATGGAAGAAGAGAAAAAAGCCGCGCCGTCTCCACCAAGCAAGCAACAAACGCGCTATCGGCCGTCGCGTTTGAAGCCCTGGTGAGCAACTAGGACACGGCTATTGACAAGCGATACCTGGATTTAGAAGACCTGACGAATATAACTACGGATTGGTTCCAGTTGCAACTAATTACAGGTGCTATAGCCTCAGCCTATTTGTTCCAGATGTCAAAAATCGATCCAAGTGTTCATAAGGCTGTAAGCGCTGCAAGTGACAAGCTGAAGCAAATTCAAAGCGTAACGATACGTAGCGAAATCAAACGCTTCGGAACAAGAGACGAAGCATTCAAGGCGCAGTACTTCGGCGATGCTGACATTCAGTTTCAAAGGTACCTTGCACGTTGCTGCTCTGCGTATCGCGATAAGTCAAGCGGATTCAATACGCCGTATCTTACAATGACGCAGAGCTCGGGCTTTGGTAAGAGCCGCATTCTTCAACGTCTGGCGGAAAGCACAGCCAATGGAAATTTACTCGTTCACGATCAAGACCAGTTTGATGTAACGGTTTTGTACGTCCCTCTGTGTAAGAAGAAGAAGGGCTATCCGCGCGCGTAGACTAACTTAAAGTATTTGCTCTTTCCTGGGTACGGATGCAATGAAAACTCAATTGCTGATGCACTTTTGAAAGCGTTCTTTTACGCAGTGACTCACTCCAGTGCAAAGGAGTCGTGGGAGGTGCTTTTTGATATTCACGGAAATGATCGCGAGAATTATGACGTTGGAGTTTATGAAGAGTTAAAGAAGGTCAACTTGGAGTCAAGTGCTGCTCATCTGGAGGCGAGGAAACGTTGGACGTCAGAGAGTAACCCGTCGGGTGCCAAGATGCCAGTGCCAGTGCTCGTTGTGGAGATTGACGAGGCGAGGAATTTACTGGAGATTAAAGATCGTAACGGTCAGAACGCCTTGCGAATGTTGCAGAAAGCGTTGAAGAAAGTGAACGATTCGAAGATGCTGCGAAATGCCAACGGTAGCGTCTTCGCAGTCCTGGTCGACTCGTCCCCCCTTATTCACGTACAGGCCTCCAACAATGAACGTGCCACGAAGCTATTCCCGCCGTTTGTTTTGACACATACAATGGATGTGATGCTGTCCAACTTGGAGCAATGTCCCGATGGTCAATTTGGTGTAGATGTAGTTACTAGCCGGGATCGAGTGTTGGCTACAGACCCACAGGAATTGTGGGAATCCCTCGTGTCGATGGGGCGACCGGTTTGGTGGGGTCTTCAGCAGAGCACCGCGTTGGAGGGCAAACAGAGAGATCTGAGCTCGAAGGCGGCGTCTATGCTACTGTTCAGAAATGAAGTTCTCCTGAGTGTGAGCTACAATGACACAACGCTTCATGGCGTGGCCTCGCTGTTCTGTCGTGTCGGGCTGCGTCCACGAGCAAGCGATTTAATGGCGACGCGTTTGGTCGCTGACTTCATGAGCGTGCTGCACTATGTCACGTACAAATACGACGCTTATATCAGCAGCTACGTGTCGAATCCGATCCTGACATTTGGCGCATCACATATATGGTATCAACTGGAGCCACCGGCCTTAGAGTCGCACATTCTTCCCAAGTTCCAGACTATGCTGAACGACGGTGTTATCTACGCGGATAACATCGGCCGTGTCGTGGCACGAATTTTCCTTTTGCTGGCAATGGACGCGTCGCTTATGGGCAACGATGTGAGAAAGGACCCAAAAACGAGGAGGAAGTTTGTCTTCTCGGGCAGTTTTGCGACGTTTTAAGTTTTGTGGAATTGCTCGTGGGTGAGAAGCCAGATATTCGCTTTAACGATGCGGTGGCCGGATCGGAAGAATATGGACGGTATGACGAGTGGAAGGGTTTGTGGGACGACTGGAAGATCGGTTTCAGCCACTTTGTAGATTTATCAGAGGAGCCTACGAAAGAGATGTTGTGGAAGATGTTAGACCGCCGTGCTGCAGGTGTTTTCCTCGGATCCAGCAAGGAGCTGACCTCATCATTCCCATGTTCTCACACGATAAAGGTGTGTCGTTCATTTTGATCCAAATCAAGAATCGAGTTGACAAAGACGACAAATTTCCCAATTCGGCACTTGCGGACCTCGAGCCGAAGTGCGTCTTCAGTAGCCCAGGCCCAAATGATGCCGAGCAATCACTGTACACCGTTCCAACAAAAGACATGATTCGACTTTACATGAGTCTACAAGAGGTGTCAGTTGACAATAAACCCTCGAAGAGCGTCGTTATGCCGAAACCAACTGGAACGAGAAGCAACGACAGTGTAAAGCGCGCGATGGACTGCTCGCTGTGCGTACGAGGAATTTTTGCACCGCATACTCCTGCCGATGCTAGCACTAGCAGTGACGAAAGTTCTTCCTGGTCGTTTCTATCGATGGGGTTGACAAAGCAGCTGCAGATGATGGCCAACTTTGTGTGGTGGGATGCAAAGACCCAAATTGAGTGTGACCTCGACTCTCGTGGCAGCAACGAAGAGGCTGCGAAACAGCTCGGACCGATACTGCCGAGAGACTACGTGGTGGCAGTGGCGTCGAAGACGCTGGATCTCTTTGCTCCGTAAGTGACTGAAGAAAAGTTTTAAACGAGTAAGTGGAAGTACGAATATGTAAAATTTGAATACCCGGAAAGTATGTTGCAATTTATACTGTGCTAGTATTTGTGCATTCTACTCAAAATTTCCTTGCCACGACACTGCCGATGTTATCCGCGTAGATCACACCGTCGTTCAGCATAGTCTGGAACTGGTGAAGAATGTGCGACTCCAACGCCGGCAGCTCCAGTTGATACCATATACGTGACGCGCCGAATGTCAGGATCGGGTCCGACGCGTAGGTACTGATATAGGTGTCGCTTGTGTACTTGACATAGTGCAACAGGTCAGCGATCAAACGCGTCGCCATCAAATCGCTTACTCGTGGACGCAACCCGACACGGGGATTATAGCTCACGCCCAGGTTGACTACATTTCCGAACAGTAGCATGAACGCCGCCGTCGAGCTCAGCTCTCTCTGTTTGTCCTCCGACGTGAAACTCCGCTGAAGACTCTGCCAAAGCGGTCGCCCCATCGGCATGAGGGCTTCCCACACTTCCAATGGGTCTGTAGCCAATACTCGATCCCGGCTAGTAACTAGACTGGATCGACCACCGGAACGTTGCTCCAAGTTGGACAACATCACATCCATTGTTTGTGTGAGCACAAATGGAGGAAAGAGCGAAGTTTTATATATCCGTGAGTACGGATCGCTGTCGAGTGTCAGAGCGAAGTGTTGAACTTGTGGATAAGTACCGACAAGGATAACAAAGATGCCACCGTTGACCTCTCTCAACTCCCTTGAATGAGCCACTCTATTCAGAGCTCGATGTAGCATCCAAAACGCGTTTTTGCCGCTAGCGTTTGTTGAATTAAACAAAGCCCACGCTTCGTCAATCGCCACGACGAGCATTGGCAGTGATCGGCTGCTCTTCAACGCCCGAAGCTTCTTCAGCTCCGGTTGAACAGCGCTCAGGTCCGTATTCAATTCGTCCACAATAGCACGGTCGAACGTCTTATCCCCACTCTCATTGCCAAAAAGCACCCCCCACCGCTTCCCTGCGTCAGGATGAGTGTACGCATAAATAAACGCTTTTAAAAGTGCATCAACAATCGAGCTCTCTTCGCATCCGTTCCGAGGAAAAAGCCAATTGGCTAAAGCGGACGTTGCGCGCGGATACCCGATGGAATGCTCGGTATTGCCCATGGAGACGTACAAAACCGTCACATTAAACTGGTATTTTCCGTGAACAAGCAGATTTCCCTTGGCTGTGCTTTCCGCCAGACGTTGCAGGATGCGGCTCTTTCCAAAACCCGAGCTCTGCGTGATTGTAAAATACGGAGAAGTGTGCGCGTATGAATTGACGCGAAACGCAGAGCAGCAACGTGCGAGGTACGTTTGGAATTGGACGTTAGAATCCCCGATGTATTGCGCCTTGAACACTTGATCTAGTAGCTTGAGCTGCTTTGATTTGACTTTCTGAATTTGCTTTAACTTGTCATTTACAGCGCGAATGCCTTGTCAAGAGGGAGAGGTAGGTTGATTTTTGACATCTGGAACACGTAGGCTAATACTATAGTACCTTTAATAAGTTCCAACTGGATCGAATCATCATTTTCCTTCATCAGGTCTTGTATATTCAGGTGTTCCATGTCGATAGCGGTGTCCGGATAACTGACAAGGGCTTCGAACGCGGCGTCGACAGCTCATCGCTGACCGTTTGCTGCTTGCTTGGCGGCGACGTCGTGGCCTGCTTCTCTTCTTCTTCCATCTTTACGGGTAAAAAAAGGGAGGCCTCTCAATCTTGTGTCTACTTCCATCTTTAGATGACGTTTTAGACATTAGTTTTTATTTTGCTCGGTCACCCGTTTGATTGTTTTGAGAGAATTCACTTCTTGGTAGAAATTCCACCGCAACAGCAGACAAGAACGACAACGAAAATGGATCGAGAAAGTGTCGAAGGCGGGGCAACGCAACAGCCTCCAAAAACGAAACAAATGAGTAAACAGAAGAAGAATTCCGACGTCAATGACTCGCATTCTGACGCGACTTGGAGTGATTGGGTGCAGCGAATGGAGGTGGGAAATGAAAAACATCCTGGAATTGCGATTGAATGGGCAGATGATGCGACGTTGCACGCTTGCCTGGGGGTTGTTGGTGCTGCTGGAGTCGCTGGTTTGATGTTGCTCCAGTTAAGCAGGGAGCAGGTGCTGCAGCGTCCGGCGCTGCAATTCGAGCATGGTTTTCAGGTCTGGTCGTCGCGGCCAAAGCCAATTCTCCCATGTCGTTAGCAGAGGGAATTCCATCATTGATGTTGTTCCACCATCTATCTATTTCCGAATATGGAGCTATCGTGCTTTCGACTCCAGTTTATTTCAAATGGGGGTCTGGTCTGGATGCTGCCGGTCTCAGTGCTGGGACATTCTACATGGTGACGCGTGATGGAAGAGGCAAGAGCAAGGCTATTCCGCAGCGTTTTGTGCAGTTCCTCTGATGATGATGGTTCTGTCGTGGATATCTATGGAGCATGGAAGCGTCCAGGACAAGAGGATTAATAAGATTTTCTGCTGTTTTAGGTATCGTTTTAGCCTAAATTTTAATTACAATCCCAAAGTGTACGAGAGCTCCAATTCTACTACTGTATATTTTTTTCACTAGAAATCTCCGATCAGAAACCTGCGAACGTTTGTTGATGTGCAGTTCTAGGATTCTAACTTCAGCAGGGTTAATAGCTTAATTCGTTATCCTCATTCAAACGGTGTTTATGCATCGATCTGACGCATCCGTTTTCGACCTGATGAGGTCGACTCCAATTGCAGAGGGACTACCCCTTTACAAGGGCTGCTTAGATATTCCAGATAGTGAGATGGCGAAGAGTAGTGAGATCGACCGACATTCACTTCAAAAGTTGTGCTGTGTTTCTTTCGTTTTTCAACAGGTGTCGTCGCGACCACGTACTTTGATAAAAGTGCTTGAAAACCCCGATCAGCACCACCGTCAGAATCAGATTCGGTCGTGATGTCACTGATGGCATCATTTAAACTCGATTTGTCTGTGCTAAGATTGTAGGCGTCGAGACTTGCAGTCGGTTTCATCTTCTTCGTCAGACGTTTCGCCACTCTTTCCTTCGGTTTATCATAGTTTGCGTTGGTTTTGATCCCTGTAGTCGGTTCATTCTTCTTCTCCATACATTCCACCACATTTTTCTCCTCAACATCTCGAGTGTCGTTTAGAGTCGGTAACCCATTGTCACCTTTCAAACGACTTCCGTCTGGCCTTTTCTTCGGCTTCGAATAGGATTTTAAAGTTCCCTCGTCCGGAAGATTTTCTCTGTTGCTTCGAATGGCTAGTGACTTAGGAGCAGCATCTCGACAATATGAGCAGAACCAATCACCTTCAGGGACATCCAACAGAACAGGCCGTACACAATTGAGGTGGTAGGCTCGTTCACAGCCATCGCAACACAGTAGTTTGCCGTCTTTTAAACAGAGCTCACAATACTCATTGTGTTGACCTTCAGCAGGACGAAGTGTGGCGAGCCGCTTGGCTTGACCTTTTCTCTTCTTTTCACGCTGGCGTTCGTGCCATTTCTCATACTCAGGACTTAGTTTCCAGACGTAAAACTTACTTACCAATTCTCGAGTTGTCACTGTCCGACCCATTCGTCTCTGAAAATTTTCACAATAAGAGAAAGTCAGCAATAATTTCAGAGTGAAATGTCATCTTAACTAACCTTAACAAGATGGAATTTTTTTCCATGTCGATTTATTGCTTTTTCAAATGCAATATTCTGGGTTCGGTCAGCTTGGTCTCGTTTCAATTGCACTTTCTCCCGACGAGCTTTATGGATAATCTGCACTGCTTTCAAGACGTCATAGCGTCCCTCAAACAAACTTCGCAGCGCCTTTAATGCAAAATCACAAGAAATGAGCAAAACACATCTGCAATACTGTGCAGAACATCCATTTACCATCTCCTCCTCGTTAGGCCAAGCATATGACTGAACGAATTCTGCCACCTCATTGGGGGAAAGTTTTGGTCGCCGACCGTCGCGCCAGCCCCACTGCTGTAGGAATTGGGGCGAGAAGCGACTCTTGTTAAACTGCTGGGTCGCTACAAACAGCAGCGCTGGGATCTCTGCTCGAATGGCGTCGTCTGCCATTTTTGCGCTTGATGATGCTGATTTTTCTTGTTACTGTATCTGGTATGTCGTGAAATTTAAGAAATGAAACAATTCCGTCACACCTGTTTTTACACCGTGAAAGTGTAAAACGTTTGTCAGTAAGTTTATGTTAATAAAAATGAAAACAACATTTATGAATATATAACAAGTTTCAACTCTGCCAACAGTACAATAATACCGAGAAAAGCCACAAAAACAAATCAAATACTAAAATTCCACTGGTCAGCTTTTGAATCGAGATGGAGGAATTCGACGTGGAGCAAGAGTCTTTCGATGACGTTTTCTACCGAATCCTGGCCTTTCCAATTGTACGGGTGACGACCGCCTTACACCAATAGGAGACGACTCAATAGGGTGTTCCAGTGGTCTGTTCGTCGCCACTTGCGCTGACTCACTACTGGGCTGAATAGCTGCTTCCAACTGCTGTTTCCGAACTGAAACCTTCACTGCTGAGCCAGGTTTCCGTTCTAAACTCCTGGCATCGACTCCATCTGAAGGTTTGACGCTAATACTATCCGACTCGTTATCCGTAAGACTTCCAGGGTTCCCAATATTCGAGCTCAACTTGTCTGTACTTGGAAAATCGGATGCGTTGGCTTCCACGTCGCTGGACATCTCATCGCTCAAATCCAAACTACTTTCGTTTCCATCGTCCGAGTTTTCGTCACTTTCTTCCTCACTGCTCCGGTCGGTCAAGGATTCTATTAAAGTGCGAGGGATACCAGGAGGAAAAACCCACGTCATGCAGTACTTGTTGTCGTCACTTGGCACCATATTGGGCTTTGGTCCACTAAATACGGACTGACAAACCTCACAGAACCAGTCTTCGTGTTTCTTGGGCACTTTTGTCATCGGTGGTTGGACACAACTGAAGTGGTAGGCACGCATACAACCGTCACAGCAAAGCAATTTGCCCCCAGTGACACAGATCTCGCAGTGCTCATTGTGATAACCCAAAAAGGTCTGCGTTTCTGCATCTTGTTCCTCCTCCTCGCCCCACTGACGCAAAAGCTCAGCCTCCTTTTTCTTCTTCTTGATCTTCTTCGCTGTTTGGCGTTGTCTCCACTCTTTATACTCCGTTGTGCGCTTCCACAAATAATATTTACTAACAACTTCTCGCGTCACCACTTTCTGTCCAAATGCCTGCTGCAAAGTGCACACAGCCCCAATTTAACAGATTAATGTTCGCCAGATTTAATTATTTTTGAATATTTCTAGCACGCAAAACGTACCTGAATGAGATAAAACTTCTTTCCGTGAGTCTCAATCGCAGCTTTAAAGTCTTCCGACTGTAGTCGCTTGTCCAGATCACTCCCAGTTTTGTGTCGCGCCAAACGAGCAGCTTGTAACCGTTTGGCACCTTTAGGCACGTTGAAGTCGCCGTCAAAAAAGCACTGTAGCGCCTTAAAAATTCACAAAAATGTCGTTAATCATACATTCAATGGCAGTTTTATTTAGCATTTTGCATCCAAACGGACCAATTCCTTCTCTCTTAACCACGCAAATTCCGTCACAAATTCCTGCACGTCTTCCGGTCCTGGTGGCGGCGCGGCACCCTCCATGTGCCTCTCACCCCAACGCTGGCGACAAAGTGGCGCGTACTTCAACTCATTGCGCTGCTCTAGCGACAACATCGGCGGGATCTCAGCTCGACATTCTTCGTCCTG
>JAIKVB010000085.1:0-46543 GCA_024679045.1 Phytophthora brassicae | reverse complement strand
CTGTATCTTCATCTCTGCAGACAGACTGGTAACAAGCAGACGGAAATCGATATGGCAGAACATGCCGTTCAATTTCTCCCTAGCTCACACGCATTATGGCTACGGTACATTTCGACGTACGACTTTGACTCCGTAAGCATGGCTGAGGGAATTTATTGTCGTCTAATGGATCATCTTGCGCGAGTGGACTCAACTGAAGATGGAGTAGACGCTGCGAAAGCAACTCCAAGCAAAGAATTATCTATCTTACTGTCGGCGATGTGCTTTCATCTTTGCATTAAACTGTGGCGTGCCGGTGCAACAAGTCGAGTACTGGAGCTACTTTCAGCCTTGCTTCAACTCGGAGAGGCTTCTTCTGAATTTGACTGGTGTGATGTTGTGCGATGCCGTCTCCGTAGTGATGAAACGATTATTTTTTGCTTGGTGTTCGCTCATGTGTCGCTATTCAATGAGCTACCTGCTTTGATGGAGCACTGGGTGGAAGTTAGCAGTTGTGAGAGTATTCCGATCACAGGGATGGCTTATACAGTTGAATCCATTCCGCGTCATTTGTTTCAGGCGGAAAACAATTTTGCGCAAGTTTTGGCATCGTATGAGCGTGCATTTACTATTTACGAAGAGAAATGTAGCGGAATCCCAGATGTCGGTGGTGTGATTTTGAACAATTGGATGCTCGTTCTTTCCCTTCGTTTTGACGAAAACACACGAGAAGAGTCCCTGAAAGTATTTTTTACGGAGAAGTTGAGTACGATTCAGCAATATCCAACTGCAGCTCTTACAGCAGCGAAGATAATTGGCCTGACGTCTGGCAAACAGCAAGCACTTGAATTAATGACGGCAATGATGAATCAGAGCTCGGACAGGAACTTTCCGAAAGCTCTGCATCACTATCTTTTCGTCTGCCTTCAATCCGGAGCTCTTGTTGCCGATCTAGATAAAACCTTTCCTGATGTTATGAAGCGTTTAGCAAGCTACATGGAGTCTGACGTGGATGCAGTGGAGAAATCGATCCAAGATATCTTGCAATGTACGAGTAATTTATCCAAGTCTTGTGCTTTAAATGATCTGCTGGACCGTTTATTAGCTGATTGGATGTCCCATCTCGATCTTCAACGTCATGAAACTCAACAGCGCCAGTCTTCGGACTCACAATCTACAGCGCCGGTAGATATATATGTTGCATTGGCAATCTGCCAGTTGATGGGCATTCTACTGAAAATGTCAGTAGCAATTGACGGCTTGCAGATGATTTTGAACTCACCCAGATTTGGAGTGTTATCTCTTGAAGCACGCCAACTTGCCTGGATGCAACGCTTTGTATTTCAGATCTATTGGCTCGAGCAGAATGACTCGGAGGATTTGTCGTGGAAAGAATGCCAAGCCAAATTAATTCAGCTTTTCCGGAAGTATATGAGTGAAATGAGTGTAAAAGCGGAAATCGTACGCCAAGTGTCGAAACGAATAAAGCACGATTTTGAGAGGAAGGCTCTTGAAGACGCTATATGCGATTGTCTGTATCCTGAACGAAGCTGTTTAATTACTTACGACGTAAGTTTAGAGCTTTTTCGCCTTTGCTTTGCGGCGGTAGCAGGGCCGGAAAAGGCTGCATTTTGTGCGTCATTTACGAGTGTGTTAGCACTGGCGCCCGAGTTTTCGCTTACGTTTGCAGGTAAGAATCTCGAGCTATACACACTGATGAGCTTATACTTGTGCTGACTTATGCTTTGTTTGATATATACAGATACTGCTGCTTACGAATGGGAACTTCTCGCAGCGCGAGCTAGCTTACGAAAATGTCTTGGCGGGACGAAGACCCAGCATCCCCAAGTTTTACAAGCGTTAGTTGCACTGGAATTGCGGCTAAGGAACATGAAATCAGTTTCCAGTCTGCTTCAGAATGAGTTGCGTGCAGACCCACTGGTCTTAGACACTTGGCGCCTTGTCGTAGGTTTGGAAGTTTTGTTTGGGGAGAAGGTGGCTGAAAGGTCCGAGAAGATTGCAGCAGAAATGGAGAAGCGACAGTTAGTGTTTAATTGCAATACCTTTGGGGATGACGTCGTCAATGAAGAGGTCGAATCGCTGCTAAGTAACGTTTCAGAAGCCAGTACAACGCTGTCTTTACGTGGTTTTGGCTTGGAGTTCGTTCCCAACGCTGTGTTGCTTAAGAGTCAGCTGGTATCGTTGGATTTATCTGGGAATACGTTGATGGAGCTTCCCGACGGCTTAAATCGCCTAAAGAATCTCCAAAAGCTGACTGTATCAGAAAACTCGCTGGTTAATTTTCCTCTCTGTGTCAATGATATGGATAATCTGGAAGAGTTGAGCCTGGCACACAATAACTTGAGCGTAATGCCTGCTCTTCATTTACCAAATGTCAGATCGATGGATTTGAGCTGGAATGCACTGGAACATTTGGATGTTTCGGACTTTGCTGCCCTCAAGAATATCAAGACGTTGCATACAGAGGGAAACGCGATTCCAGCGGATGAAATGTCGAAGATATCGGAGCTGCTTTCTAGTAGGAAGAAGACCGTCCCATGCGATGTGAAAGCTCTAAGTACCCAAAATCCTTGTCAGCAAAAGTCCGAAGAGCAATTGTCTCGCACGTCGTCGGCTGGAAACGATGGAGTGAATTCTTCTACTGTAGCAATCAGCGCGAATGATATGTCATCGTCAGCTGCCGACGCCAGCTCTGTTACCGCAGAAGATGGGAGTATTACTTCAAGGACAGTGGGAGACGGTGTTGATCGAGGTGTGAATACTGAAACTAATACGCTTATGACAAAGAGTGACGGGGAAGATCAAATTATAGATGTTGAAGAGGTAATATCTACTGCACAAACAAGCCAAGCTGAAGATGTGGAGGAGCCTATCATGAGCTCTACCCATGTTTCAAAGGAAAATCACATTGATGTGGACGCTGAAGAGGTGAATCTGACCTCTGTTGCTACGCAAGAAACCCTTGGAGAAGTCTCGAACGAAGTTTGCATTGATGTCGACAATGAAGAGGCGAACATAAAATCTGTATCGAAGACAAACAACAGAGAGAATGTCGTTGACATTGAAGCTCCAGCTACGCTGATGCCTACGGAGGACAATCAGCAGCTCAAAGAAGTGATTGACGTGGACAGTGATGAAGCTGAAAGCGACAAGGAAGAGCAGGGCCCAACTACGAGCAACAACGCGGACGTTACAGTGGATACAACGAATGAGGAGAAGGCGACAATGACTGTAACCAATGATACAGCAAGCATGGCTGCAGCCAAAGATTTTACCCAAAACTACTCGCAAACGGTTACAGTAGCTGGAAAGCAGCGCGTTGGTAGTAAAGCTGCTCATTTTGTTATGAGTAAACTTACTGCGTACATGGAACAAAACGGCATTCACAATCGTGCTGAGGTGCGCACGCGAAACCCGGAATTATGGCAAGAGTTTGTAGCAGCTAATATTTCTGAGGCGGCGGGCTCGCCACCGTGCAGGTTATGTTTTGCGCCCTGTGATGGAAATAATCAGCGCTTGAACTCCACTGCGCTGTGTTTGCACTGTTTGGAGCATGCGCTAATTGTGCTGAAGAAGCGACGTGACGACTTGGAGCATTAATTAAAATGTCGAAGTGCACGAGGCTTTGTCAGCGAAATATACTGATATTTTCTTCTTTCACTTGGTAGTGCTGATCAACTTGAACGATGTCCGCGAACTCTCAGTCGTTGGGAAGCAACACGTGGAGCGGACTTTTCTCGAGTACAAATCGGATGCTTTCCGAGTTCAGCCATCATTGAGATGCATTGCGAGTGCATTTACCAGTACAAATATTACCTAGATGTTTATTTTACTCGGACGGTTGATTGACACATGTTCGAGGCTGCAAACTAACGTCTATTGCGATAATCTCTTGGTCTACACTTTGGGATGCCTAATCAAGTGACTGCAAGATAGCTCGACAAAGCGGATGGATATGTGAACACGTTGTAGCTGCGATGGCGTTGTTGAACCGCTCAAGCTTTGACGATGCGCGCATTCCAGCACGACGAAAACCCAGAGGACACGAATGAGATGTGAATGATTCCAATTTCTTCAGCACACACTTCGAAGTACAACGTGATCAAGCTTCTGACGGAGACGCCCGATTTCATCTTCTACTTGGTCAGTGATGAAAAAGTTTACTCTGATGCGCCGTGGTAGTGTCTCCAAAGGAATCATTGCAGGCAGTTCACGTAAGAATACACTGCAAGCTGCTACTCGCAATACCCGCGTCGGTACTCTCAATATAGCCAATATTATTTTTGTACTTGCAATGCATCTCAATAATACATGTACTCGGGAAAAATCCGATTTTGTCCAGCATTGAATAGAAAAGAACTTACAAAATTCATTGATGAAAGACAAGACTTTCGAGTGCCATCGCATTCAGGAGATTCTGATCGTGACATGGTACTATCCCCTCCAAAGAGCAATACTCCTTTTTCATTCGCGTGTGATCAAAATCATTGGAGGTTTCATTCTTGACCTCAGTGACAGCACAATTGCTCTCGACATACTGAAAGTATCCATCATGGCGCTTTGGTACAGCTACAAGATGCCGAGTTGAGCCATCATTCGTGATCAAATACTGTTTTGCACGATTCCCACTAAGACGAATGACTGTCAGTGCTAGTAAACGGTGGAGAATACGTGGCTTCTCTGCCAGGAAATTGCCTTCAAGACCAAGTCTTTCAAGACGTTGAAGTGCTGCAAATTCATCAGGTAAGTTACTATCGAGGCAATTATAGTCTAAATCCAGTTCCACGAGATTCCGAAGTCGTTGAATTTGTTCCGGTAAAACTTTGAGTCGGTTGTGACTCAGACTCAAACGATTAAGAAGTCTCAGTTTCGTAATTTGCCTTGGAAACATCGTGAGTTCATTGTAATCAAGTCGAAGTTCACGTAATGATGATGGAAATGCCACTTTAACAGGCAAAGTCTGGAATCGGTTCTTCTCAAGACACAATATTTCCAGTGAAATGAGTTGAGATATCTCCTCAGGTAGAGCAGTAAGTGCATTCCCAGCAAGCCCCAAGACACGAAGCTTCGTGAATACTATGATTTCAGCAGGAAGAGAGGTCAGATGATGGTTTGACAGCCACAGTTCGGTGAGGTGGTGGCCATGATTCACGTGCTTGATGATCTGAGACGGAAACAACTGGAAAGCTGCAATTTGTAGAGTTTTGTTTCTCATTAATGACAGATCTGGTGGAACTTGGCTTTGACGAGGGAGACTTAAATCCACTTTCTTCGTCTTTATAGCTGCAGTCAGCCGCTGCTTCAATGCTGTTTCCATTTTCAATGCATCTTGTGTGTCTGGTGGACTCTTTTTCCCTTTTGGATTTCGTTTGGAGCTTCCGCGTCCACGTAAAGATCCAGCTGACGGTACACGATGAGGAACTGATACTTGATGCGAGTGTGAGTTTGTATGAGTCGTCATGGCAGAGTTGTGCGTCTTACTAGCAGCAGAATCATGATGACTATTCATCATGTGGACGGCTCTACAACTAGAGCGAAACGGATAAAGTGAAAACTTAAACGCCAATAATTCAGCTAAACTGTCTTTTTTGTTTCATATTGTTATCATAAATTCAGACGGCATCATCGACTACGAGTGATCTGCGAGAGTTTCATCCTCGCTTTTATTCCGTATCGTAGTCATCGTCTGAGAACCCATACTCAAAGTAGTCATCATCCGACTCGTCCGAGTCGTCCAAACCACCAAACCAGTCGAAGTCATCCCAGTCCGCAACTTCAAAGAACCGGAAAAGGTGGCTGTATTGCTGAAGTAGCGACTGTAAGGCAGCATCACCACCTTGGCGATGATTGCGGTTGCGTCGTGGCTTCGTGGATCGCTTTAGACGATCCAAATGCTTCACGTCGCGGCCTTCAGCGTCACGGTGAGCGTAGAAGCAGCGTGGACCAAACGGACAGCTACCCAAGATGCCATTAAAGTACTTGCACTCACGCAGAGCCAAATGACTCTTGTACGCCTCCACGACTTTGCGTTTCTCGTCGCCTTTGCAGAAGATTAGCGAAGGTACAATGAAGTCACTTGGGAGACGACACGCCGGACACGCGCGAATCACTTCCAGCTCCATATCCTTCGATTGGCGCCACGACCGGAGACAGTCCAGACAGAAGCAGTGATCACAGCCTGCTTTACATATAAATTAGACACATTTGTTCTTCTAGACCTCTTTGCAATGGCTACACGTACTCAAAAGCCCAAAGTGTTTCCCCGACTGGACAATATCATCGAAGCAGACCCCGCAAGTGAAATCCTGTTGGTTCTCATCCCTATTCGCAATGGCAGCATTGTTGTTAACAGCCGAGTACCCAATTCCAGAAGCTCTGGTCAGTCGTGGAGCAGCGCGAGTCCCTCTTTCAGCTGCATTCCCCAGTAACATGGCAGGATCGTGTCGGAGTCTGCAGATTTCCCCGTACTTGCAGTTGCCACGTAGGAAAAAGGGGCAATCCACAAGCGCCGCCGCTTTCGAGAGCCCTTCCGACTCATCCGCCGAGCTCACGTGCGGCGGAAGAGTATGGGAAAAGGTACAACGACTACCGTAGCGGCACTTGCCCAGCACGAAGAAGCGGCACAAAGCGGTCGTTGGCGCTGTAGCTGGACAAGGACTCATCGTTTCTGGGGCGAGGCGCTTCTCCTCGTAGTTTTCCTCCATCTCGACGCCGTTCAAATCCTGCGCTGCCAGTTGACGCTGCAAGTTCTCGAACAGCTCGTGACTGCAAGTTGAAAGGAATGAAGTTTTTAAGTTGATTGATAATTCTTCACTACATGAGAATCAGATTTGTAAAGTGCAAATTCTCGACGGACCTGGTGCCGCGTACAGAGGACGAGGCCGGGTAACGACTGATTGCATGTTAGAGAGGATGTTAGTACTATAGATAGTGGTATGTAGACTGAGCAGAGTCACCTGCGAGCCTCCGAGCGGCGCATGAGAATTCCAGGAGCTCTTCGCTTTGACGTCGATCTTTTCCTGGCTTTCGAGTCAGAAAATGCTCGAATACGGACAACTGATTGGCGGAGAGATTTATTTTCAGCCAATGAAAACTGAATAATATACTTCTTCAACTTGACAGCAGAAATAGAACCGTGACTTGATCACGCGAGGTGAAGCATGACGGTGCGTAGCGGTCAACAGTGAGGCTGATAATGATCAAATACACACATGTATAGTGCTGTACTACGCGCAGGTACATGTATTGGGATATTTCTTGGACAATCGTAGGACTCAAGCGTGAAAATTCATCCATCGTATTCGTGGGATAGCAGTCAACGATGTGCCGTCTGGTGGCCCCAAACCTGGCGTTGTTGTTTACTCTGTGCGACACTGTCGTTCGCTTCTCACTTGTTAATTTGCCGCTTCCACGCTATTACTCATGGCTGCGAACGGCGTGAAGCAATCGACTGAGAAAGACGACGTGGTCTCGGGATACCTGTCTATGACGCCATCACCGACCACTCTTCATTCATCTGCACCAGATGAGACGCAGCACCACTACGACCCGACAGAGAACAGCGATGAAGCCCACATTGACGTTGCTGAAGCCGGAGCCACTCGACTGCCGCGCAATGGTTTTCAGCGGTTCGTTCGCGAGTACCGAGTTTTAGAGTTTGGCACTGCAGTTCTCCTGTATCTTCTCGCGCTTATATTTGCGGAGATCGAAGTGCATGAGCGTCCGATTCCTCATATTAAGGTGCGGCTTAACGCGACTGAATTTGCCTGGTCACTGGACCCGTCGATCGATGAGCCAAAGCTGTCAGAACAAGGTGACGATGTTTCTTCTGTCCTTGAAACTTTATATGACTTATTTACATTGTTATTTGATGTATGATAGTACCAATCTGGCTGCTATTGACGATAGGTATCGCCTTGCCCGTCGGGACCAACTTTATTGTCAACTATTTGCTCCCAATGTGTTGCCAAGTGCGCGTGATCGCTCACGATACAAGAGACTTTTTACTGAGTCTGTTCCAATCTATGGCGCTCGCGACATTCCTCACGCAGTTCTCGAAAAACATCACCGGTCGCTTCCGTCCGAGTTTCTACCACATGTGTAAATGGGACTACGATGTGGTGTGGGATGGCGTGACCAACTTGTGTACCGATGCAGCTGGAGAGAAAGAGGGTCGCAAGTCTTTTCCTTCAGGTCATGCGTCGTTTGCGTGGTCAACAATGCTCATTCTCACGGTTCGTTTACTGCTTCCTTATTTTTATTTACGTACAAATGTGGTTCCTAACTTTTAGCTAC
This sequence comes from Phytophthora brassicae, assembly GCA_024679045.1. Lineage (NCBI taxonomy): Eukaryota > Oomycota > Peronosporomycetes > Peronosporales > Peronosporaceae > Phytophthora > Phytophthora brassicae. Next base: position 38,248 of record JAIKVB010000085.1, on the reverse strand, counting down.
AGATTTATCTGTTAGGTCGATCCCGTTTAAACTGCGAGAACCGCAGCAACTCGACGCTGCGTGGTGGCAAAAAGTCGATGATGCTCTTCATGTGCTGCGCTCCGATTTTAATCGCTGCTTGGATTTGTATCACTCGGTGTATCGACAATTGGCACCATTACAGTGATATTTTAGCAGGCAGTATTGTCGGCGCCATGTCCGCTTTGTTCGCTTTCAACTACAATTACGGATCGATCTTCAGCTGGGAGTCGGCGGGTTTGCCTCTTGAGGAGATTCACCAGCGTCGTATGGTAAGAAACCAGCAAGACGAGACTTGATAAAAAAACAAACAAAAAAGCTAACGATTGCACTTTAGAATCAAAGGAAAAGGGACCGAGCGCAAGAAGAAACGCAGCCACGATGGCGTCACAACTTCGACAATCGACCACCTCCGCTGCTCAAGCACATGTCGAGCGAATACATTGTCGATTTTAGTAGCCGCAGCATGGACTCATACGACGAACTTTTAACAGCGAAATAAACAGATTTTTTGCTTTGCCTGCCGCAGCATGGACTCATACGACGAACTTTTAACAGCGAAATAAACAGATTTTTTGCTTTGCCTTGAATGTAGCCAAAACAATGCTATAATTTTTTTACTCACATTTGAGGCAAAAGACTGGGTACCTACAGTATATATTTTTTGAGCAAAGTGTCGATTCTTTTTTCAAGCATACTGAAACCTAGATATTTCCTGCGACAGGGCGGCTTAATCGAGGCGGAAATAGTCAGCCTACTGCAGCTGCCATCAGGATTCATCTTGTTCATGTTTAAAAGCTCAGTTCTGATCTCGCGCAATAGTGACGACATGGTCTACAACGAATCGTCCAACAGCACGCGTTTTGAGCTCGAAGGCGGGAATTTCTTGTCGGTGACCACCCCCCCTCCTGTCTGGAAACCTCATCAAGAGGACGACGCGAATGCACAACATCCGAAGCGATGGCAGCGACTGTTGTGTGACTATCGCGTGGCGGAATTCGGCTGTACGCTCGTCATGTACCTCGTGGCCAAGTCCTTCACACTCATGACCGTCAATGACCGTACGAGACGCTCACAGTTATTTAAATACCAGAATTGCAACTAACTTGTGAGTTTCTATAGGTCCCATCCCACGAATTGAAATTCGTCTGAACTCCACTACGACGATCTATGCGAGAGATCCGGCGGTGGACGAGAAGAAACTGCATGAACAAGGTGCGTGTTTTACTACGAGAAATTGGTAGCTTGTTGGGTTTTAACAGAGGTTTTTGCTGCATTTTTGATAGTTCCGATGTGGTCGCTCATCGCTTTTGGTGTCGGCATCCCGATCCTTACCAATTTGTTGCTGAATTACGTGCTACCGAAAGTCCGAACTGTGCGAGTAATCCCGCACGATGTTCGCGACTTCTGGTTGAGTTTGGCACAGGGCGTTACGATGTCTACACTGTTGACGCAGTTCACTAAGCACGCAACGGGTCGGTTCCGTCCGAGTTTCTACGACATGTGCGGCTGGGATTACGACACTGTTTGGGACGGAGTTGCCAACTTGTGTACGGATGCGGCCGGTGAGAAAGAGGGTCGTAAGAGTTTTCCTTCGGGTCACGCCTCGTTCTCCTGGGTCACGATGCTTCTTCTCACTGTAAGTTGATGATGTAGAACCTCGAGCTTTCTGGTGACGCTGACGTTATTGTCTGTTTTGCAGCTCTATCTACTAGGACGATCGAGACTTACGTGCACAAACCGCAGTGAATCTGCTGCTCGGGGTGCTAGGAAGTCACTGAAGTTGTTTCTTTGCTTTGTACCGTGCTTGGTGGCTTCGTGGGTCTCCATTACGCGGTCCATTGACAACTGGCATCACTACAGTGACATTTTGGCAGGCAGCATCATTGGTGCCATCTCAGCCTGCCTTGCGTACAGTTACAACTACGGCTCTGTCTTCTGCCACAAGTACGCAGGCTTGCCAAATGAAGCGATTCTCGAGAAGATCAAGGTAAGAAGAGTACTGAATATTGGTGCCAGAACACAATTAATAATTTGTTTTATTCTGCAGTCCGAGTCCATGAACGACAACCTGCAAGAAGCGCAGGAAAAGCTGGTAAATTCTGGTAGAGTATCGATTAGCCAGCGCGTGTAAACTTCATTATGGGTGTGTAAACATAACAAAAGACGAAATTTGCAGTGGCTTCAGTGCCATAATCCTAAAATGCGACACAATATTTATTTGAGACTGCACGCCATTCCCATAAATGGTGATGAATAGAGGACTCGATGACGAAAACTACCAAACGTTATGTAAGCCCACAGGACGGAACGCACAGTAGTGACGAGGTGACAGACTCGGTCGAAAGCGGAGAAGTTCAGGTCAGTCCCAAGAATTGGCAGCTGCTTCTTCGTAACCTTCGGGTGGTGGAATACGTCGTTGCAATTGTTCTGTACGTAATTGCAAGAAGACTCGGCAGGTGGATGAATATACACGAGCGTAAGTGATTGGGGGTACAAAGGGAATCTGAGTAAGTATTGTTGAGCTGTATCTGTACATGTAGTATCTAATTGTATCATGGATAGAGCTGGTGTACAACAGGTGCCATTCCAAGAATCGAAATGCTTGTGACCCACAAACAGCAATATGGGGACGAGACCCTGCGATGGACGAGGAAAAGCTTCCACATCAAGGTAAGCTTGAGGTCACCAGATCACATTGTCGACCTTCCTTGTAAACTTCATGAAAAACATGACGACCATGCTTCTTCGCCATGTGTGGATGGAATTACGACGTGGTCTGGGATGGCGTCTCATACTTGTGTACCGACTCGGAGGGTGATGATGAAGACGCAAAATCTTTCCATCCGGACACTCGTCGTTCGCTTGGTCGGTTATGGGTGTTCTAACGGTGAGCTGTGTTAATGTTGTCTCCATCGACCCAAAATTGTTGAGCTGCAGCTAACCGTCCTTGTTTTTATTAGCTTTATCTGCTCGACTTACCAGGACAGAACAGAGCCAATCAATCTTCCAAGAGGGTGTACGAGCTTTCAAGCTGTTCTTCTGCTTTCTCCCTTGCTTGGCGGCGGCGTGGGTCGCCATCACACGCTCCACTGACAACCGTCATCACTACAGCGACATCGTAGCTGGTAGCGCTATTGCTGCTGCGAGTTTGACCTATAATAACAATTACGGCTCCATTTATGCGTGGAAAGTAGCAGGTTTACCATGGGAAACGATCCATGAAAGGCGAAAGATGAGTGAATCCACCGAGGTATGTTGATCAGACACCAGCGCTAACCACTGTAAATGTTCAGGCAAAGCTCGAGGATACCGACGGACGTAATGGGCTGGCAGAGCATGTTATCCGAGTCAGCAGCAACATCTCACTAAAAAACTGCAGAAGAGCAATAATGACGAGCGCCTGGAGCTTGATTCGTAAATCACAGGATTTTTGGGTTTCTGATATCTCCCATCTGCTTCGTTGTCTTACACCTCTAATAAAACATTTTTGATGAGAGACTCTACCCAGGTTTCAGAATTGAGCGTCTTTATTGTATCCGACGTACCTCTTATACCAAATGCAGTACGTTTTAGACAGTCGCACGCATTAATCGAGGACATCTTGCCTCTCAGTCACCATTTGGTAATTTCCCTCCACTCGCACAGTTCCCCTTTCGTGCAGTCGCAAGTCTCTCTTCTGTCCGTCTGTCGATCAGGCGAGCCAGTAGTGAAGAAGCGGTGAAGCAACTCCTCCTTCGCATTAAAGGCGTGGCGTTATCACGACGACGGAAGATTACACACGTTTCCGCGCTGGGTCCAGCAACGCAAGCGACGTGCCCTTCATGGAGTCCATTGCGTCAGAGCTCCCAGCGCACGAGTCGCGCTCTCGTAGTGAGAAATGGCAGCGATTAGTGCGCGACTACCGTGTGACGGAGTTCGGCATCTCCTTACTCATGTACGGCTTTGCGCTCTTCTTCGCCAAAATTGAAGTTGCACAACGTACGTCTTTGAAGACATTCCAGTTCTTTTCCTAACCTTTTAAGTATTTACGGAGCTATGTGACTGTTTACAGGTGATATCCCGAATATCGAGGTGCAATTGAACTCTACGACATCCGTATGGGCACGAGACCCGACTATTAACAACAAGGAGATGGCGCAACAGGTCCCCATGGTCGCTCTCGTTGGTGTTGGCATTGGTGCTCCCATCATCACCAACTTGTTAATCAATTACGTGATGCCTAAATTCCGTAAGGTGCGCATCATCTCGCACGATACGCGGGACTTCTTTTTGACGATCGTACAGTCCACGAGTATGGCGACTCTGCTGACACAATTCACCAAGAACATGACTGGGCGTTTCCGTCCGTGCTTCTACGACATGTGCAAGTGGAATTACGATGTGGTGTGGGACGGAGTAACCAACTTGTGCACTGATGCAGAGGAGAGAAAGAGGGTCGGAAGTCGTTCCCTTCAGGCCACGCGTCGTTTGCATTTGCTACGATGCTTGTGCTTACAGTAAGTTCGTACTGGAGCGAGCATGAATTGCTGGACAAACAATGCTAATACCTTTGTGTCGTATGTGCAGCTATATTTGCTAGGACGCTCAACACTGAACTGCGAAAACCGCAGTGAGTCAACGATGCGAGGCGGGCGAAAGACGCTCAAAATGTTCCTGTGCTTTATCCCAACGTTTCTAGCGGCTTGGGTGGCTATTACTAGGTCGATTGACAACTGGCACCACTACGCTGACATTCTTGCGGGCAGCATTATTGGGGCAGTTTCCGCGTGCCTGGCGTACAGCTACAACTATGCGTCAATCTATCACAGCGAACATGCGGGTGTTCCTCTTCAAGGCTACCACAGAAGCTGCAAGGTATGAAGCTTCTTGTTGACTCTACTGGTGATTGCAATTGATACTTATCTTTTGACTTGGTTTTATTCAGGCTAAACTCAATTCAAACAAGAGCGGCATTTCCTACGTTAGCAGTGGATCTCTTTCCACAGACCAGGAAAGCGAAGTAGGCAAGCCTGGTGCGCGTGGCGACTACGTTATGAACATTCACACCCGTACGGCAAATGATAATTAGGCGGTGCCGTGTTGCCATTTGTTCAGGGCTAATTGTAGGTATCCAACCACAACTTGTTTTTAATGAAATTCGTTTCGGGAATCAGTACAGTCATGAAGCGAAGGTAACCAACCACAACTTGTTTTTAATGAAATTCGTTTCCGGAATCAGTACAGTCATGAAGCAAAGTACTTTAAAATCTTTACAAACATGACTTACCGGTAGTCACTGGTATTAACCTGATGTGTTCAATGGCGCTTGAACAGGAAATTCAAAGGTGAGTTGATTAGTTGTTTTTAAACTCCTAGTTTGAAACTTTCCTTCTTCGTCACTTTCCCTCGCTTGTCACATCCCTAGCAAACAAGAATAGGTAAAACGTTTTAATCAGTTGATTATTAGCCAACCGAAGCGCATTGAGTACTCCGCCGATATGTTCGACGACGATGGCAACGAGCAGGTCGACGTGTACTCGGTTATGATGGGGCCTCCACCTGAACGTTCGCCGCCAAAAAGTAAAAGACGACGGCTAAAACGCCTCGCTAGCAGGTACCGCGTGCTCGAGTTCAGCTGCACAGTCGTCATGTTCGGCTTGTCACTCTTTTTCGCGCTCATTTCCGTTCAGCAAAGTACACAATTGTCAGCAGAGCATTGTGGCGGTTTATTTATCTCGGCCTAATATCCTACCTTGTCCTGCCTAATAGTTCCCATTCCAACAATTGAAGTGCAAATTAACTTCCTAATATCCTACCTTGTCCTGCCTAATAGTTCCCATTCCAACAATTGAAGTGCAAATTAACTTGACGACTACAATTTGGGCTCGAGACCCTACACTCAACGCCAAGGTGGGCCAGGAACAAGTCCCAACGGAGTTTTTGGTGCTGCTGGGTACTGTTGTTCCGGTGGCTGTGAATCTGTTGATTAATTATGCAGTTCCAAGAGTTTGGAGGGTGCACTTGGTTCCCCATGACACACGCGATTTTCTTCTGGCGTTGGCGCAGTCTGCAAGCTTGAGTGAGTTACTGACAGAATTCATAAAGAACTTAACTGGAAGACTTCGACCGAGCTTTTACGACATGTGTGGATGGCAGTACGATGTGGTGTGGAACGGAGTAGAGAACTTGTGCACGGATCTTGCTGGGGAAAAAGAGGGTCGCAAGAGTTTCCCATCCGGACATGCGTCATTTGCTTGGTCCACTATGCTATTGCTATCGGTACGATCGGAGCGTTTACGGATGCGAACATTTGACTTAACTTTCATGTTACTCTCCTTATTGCAATCTTCAGCTCTATTTACTTGGTCGATCGCGCCTCAATTGCAAAAACAGGAGTCAATCTGCACTGCGTGGAGTGTTTACGGATGCGAACATTTGACTTAACTTTCATGTTACTCTCCTATTGCAATCTTCAGCTCTATTTACTTGGTCGATCGCGCCTCAATTGCAAAAACAGGAGTAAATCTGCACTGCGTGGAGGTCGGAAAATGCTCAAGCTGGTGTTGTGCTTCATTCCGTCTTTCGTGGCAACGTGGGTTGCCATCACGCGTTCGGTCGACAATTGGCACCATTATGCTGACATTTTAGCTGGCAGTATTATTGGCGCTGTGTGCGCTTGCGTTGCCTACAGCTACAATTACGGCTCCGTATTCAGCTGGAAATCAGCTGGCATCCCCCGACATGAAACTCATCTCCGAACCAGAAAAAATCCGACTTGTTGAAAATAAAAAGGTGAGCTGCTGCTGCAGACATTGACTACCCCTATTAGTTAAACATATTTTTTTATTACCGGTACATGTACTACGTTATTATTCGATACTTAATCGTTAATAGTTAAAACATTTGTTATTACATGTATTTTATTTGGTGTTTATATGTAATGGCGCAACAAGCGGAAGTGGTCGATCTATCAGTGGATGGAGCTAATGATGACAACACCGCTGTGATCTCGTCTTTAACCGCGCGTTGGCTGCCATACGAGAAGGAAATGGTGGAGGAGCTACACGCGCAAGATGGCGTATTGGTTCTCGGTCGCGGGCTCGGTCTCCTGCGCGTTCTCGCAAGCTTTGTGCGTCTCTACTGCTCTCCACGCAGTCTAGTGTTATGTCTCAACAGCAACGAACAGTAGCTTTGTGCGTCTCTACTGCTCTCCACGCAGTCTAGTGTTATGTCTCAACAGCAACGAACAGGCGGCGACACTGCGACGACTGGTGCTAGCGCTAGGTCTCGACCGCCGTCTTTTGCCACGAGTGGTGGATTCCCGCAACAACCTGAACGAGCGGCAGCAAATGTACAAACGTGGGGGCGTCTTCTTCGTCACTGCACGTATCCTCGTGGTCGATCTGCTGTCCAATCACGTGGACGCGGGAACTATCAGTGGCTTACTAGTGAATGATGCGCACCATGTGACGGAGACCTCGATCGAAGCGTTCATCCTTCGATTGTACCGTGAACGCAACCGGGAAGGGTTTATTAAAGGTTTTTGTGACGACAGTGTGGCTCTCTCTTCGGGGTTTAACCGCGTGGAACAAGTGTTAAAGCATTTGTACGTGCGGAATGTTTTCCTGTATCCAAGATTCCATGTCGCCATTAACTCTTGTCTGGAGAAACACCAACCAGAAGTGTACGAGATTGAAGTCGCTTTTTCACCTTCCATGAAGGTCATGCAGGAAGCGTTACTTGTCGCTCTTGAGGCGACGGTTAAGGAGCTGCAACGCAGTACAAAGTCATTGGATGCTGCTGATCTCACGATGGATAAAGCATTGTCTAGATCGTTCAGCAACTTCATCAGACGACAACTGGATCCGTTGTGGCATAAACTTCCAGTCAAGACAAAACAACTTGTGGGAGATTTGTCGACGCTGCGTCAGTTGCTGGCGTACTTGCCACGCTACGACGCTATTTCGTACTACTCGTTTTTAATGAATTACCAGACTATGAACGGACAACAACGCTTTCCGTCGCCATGGTTGTTTACGGATGCTGCGGATCGACTTCTTACGGCGGCAAAAGAGCGGCTTTACCAGATTGTGGACCCATTGACCAAAGCTCCAGTGAACCTTCGTAAAGTCGCTTCTTCGTCTGGTTCTGGTTCAGGGAACAACGCTGAGCTCAAGCTTGTGTTGGAGCAAAACCCGAAATTAGAGGCGCTTAAAGAGATACTGGACGAAGTACACAAGGATCAGCAGAGTAACCAAAAGAAGAAGAAAAATCAAGACAAATTGGCTGCTGGTGGAGCTAGTGTGCTGGTAATGGTAAAGGATGAGCGGACGTGTGCGCAATTGCGAGAGTTTTTAAGCTTAGGCGCGCAGGAAATGATGCGGCGGCGTTTCGCTCATTATCTGCTTCAAAAAGAGGCTACACTCAAGCAGAAGGGAGGTACTATGTCATCGTTGGGACTCGAACAGAAGCTTCTTTTGGAAGCAGCGGCGAAACTTCGAGCTGATGAATTATACACAGAAACAGCAGCATCTTCGACAGTACCGAAAGGTAAGCAAAAACCAGGTACTGCACAAGGCAAAGCCAAGAAACGTGTTAGGGAGGATCCATCAGCATCAAACTACAGTGACGCTCAGGTTCACACCACTGAAGTCTCGAGCTTTGGCTTGTCTGCAGCCGAGTTGGAAGCTATTACCGCTGCTCAAGAAAAATCTGATCGAGACAGCAAAGCGAGAATGTTTCTTGATAAGCGTCTTGGTGCCGAGTCGTCCAGTCTTCCCAATCGAACACTCGGTACATCCAATTTGTCCCTGGAAGTGGTAGATGCTGCGGACAGCATCGTTTTGTGTACATATGAGCAAGCTACGCAACACGGGTACGGCGCCTCGGTATTCCTTGAAGATCTAATGCCATCATGCATTGTACTCTACGACCCGGATATGGCATTTATTCGTGAAGTCGAAGTGTTCCACGCTTCGCATGTTGCCCCACTCGAGATTTACTTCATGATGTACGATGAAAGCACGGAACAACAGTCATACCTCAGTGAAATCCAGCGTGAAAAGCGGGCCTTTGACAAACTCATCCACCAGAAAGCGCATTTGATGATGCCTGCAAATGTATACGACCTTCCACTTCACATGAAGCTGCGGCACCAAATAGTTGAATACAGTATGGACACCCGAACGGGTGGACGCGCAAAGTCTCAACGTGCTGGAGTTAAGGTCGTTGTCGATGTGCGCGAATTCCGCAGTGCACTACCCTCCATGTTACACAAAGAAGGATTGTTTGTGCTGCCTGTAACACTGGAAATCGGAGACTATATTTTGTCGCCGGAGATTTGCGTAGAGCGGAAGAGCATCAGCGATCTCTTTGGGTCAATGAATTCCGGACGATTGTTCAACCAGGCCGAGAGTATGCGGCGATTTTACAAGACACCCGTGCTGTTAATTGAGTTTACTCAAGGCAAAGCTTTCTCGCTACAGGACGTGTCAGAACTTGGTTCCGAGATCAATGCAACAAACATCGTCTCGAAACTGACGCTACTGATTCTACACTATCCATCGCTACGAATCCTATGGTCTCGCTCGCCGCATGCCACGGTTGACCTCTTCAAAATCATCAAGAAATACCAAGATGAACCGAACATGGAAGCTGCGGCTGCACTAGGCAATGGATTACCGATGGATGAAGGTGCTGCTAAAACGAGTAGTGGAGAAGGCGGATTGGCTTCAAGCTACTACAATACAAGTTCTATTGACGTGCTGAAGAAGTTGCCAGGCATCAACGAGCACAACTTCCGAAAGGTCTTGGCGAGCGTCAAAAATCTGGCAGAACTTAGTCGCTTATCGTTGGATGAACTCACAAAGCTGCTTGGCAAAGCAAACGGTAAGAAGCTGCACACGTTTTTCAATAGCACAGCTTAATACTTCTGTAGTATGTATGCAAGTAGAAAAGGTAAAATCATCGTATTTTTTAAGCATTTATCTTTGCGTACTGTCTGTTTAAAACTCTTGAAATGGCGCCAAAAAGAACAAAACTGTTGGTTTAAAACTTGAACACTTGTGTCCAGGTGTAGTTAAGCTCTTTAAGCAAACCCTGCAGTTCGCCCTGGGATCGGTCCTTCGCCTTGTCACCTGAGACGTGATACATCATCGGCGGCGGGCCACAAACGCAGACGAGGTTGTCATCTGACGGCTCTGGCATGTACGTCTCGATCATTTCCTTTGAGACGAAGCCAGTCAAGCCTTTCCACTGAGCTGACGGGTTGCTAAGCACGTGCACGACCGAAACCTGCGGGTACAGGTACATCATGGCTTCAATTTCGTCACGCAGGATGATGTCCTCTTCAGACACACTGCAATAGAGCAGAGTGATCTCAGTGCGGTCTTCTGGGTTGCGGCAAATGGTCTTAATGAGCTGCAGCATGGGGGTGATGCCAGAGCCCCCGGCGATCATACCGACGTTCTTGTACATGTTGGGGGAGTATTTGAACTTGACAAAAGGACCTTTCATGTCAAGCGAGTCGCCCTCCTTAAGACCCACAATGTGCTTGCTCATCTTGCCCTGCGGGTAACCCTTAACCACAAGTTCCAGGAATCCCTTCTCGTCGTTCACGTTGACCGGCGTGTAGGGGCGTAAAATAGTCTTGCCGTCCACCTTGGCACGCGCCATGAGGCAACTGGCAGTGACGATACCCATCTCATGTTCATGTGATGGCAAGTCGAAGGTCACGCGTTTGGTATTGTGGTTCACGTCCTCCACCTTACGCACAGTAAACGAGCGGAACTCTTTAGGACTTAGCGCCACCTTGGGTTTCTCTTCGCAGTGCGCAGATGAATGAGTAGAAAAGGCCGTAAATGCAGCCATTCCAGCGGCGAAGAGCGTAGCGTGCGAGACGAACTTGGCGCGTGCTGGGAAGCGCATGATCATGGTCGACCACATTGTAAGGAAAAGGTCTTCGTCGAACGTCTGCAAGTGATGAAGTGATGGTAGGAACGAGAGGCCAGCTCAGCCCTCGTCCCGTTTCAACCAATCGGAATGTCTTCATGAATAATTCTATGTATTGATTGGGTGAAAATACCCTTTCCGTTATGTCGCCGGAATTGATGGTGTAGCGAAGGGTCTTCGTCGAACGTCTGCAAGTGATGAAGTGATGGTAGGAACGAGAGGCCAGCTCAGCCCTCTTCCCGTTTCAACCAATCGGAATGTCATCATGAATACTTCTATGTGTTGATTGGGTGAAAATACCCTTTCCGTTATGTCGCCGGAATTGATGGTGTAGCGAGCGAGCCATGAGTGATGCAGATGTGCCGCTAGCGCAACAGCCCAAGGCGTGGGAGCGTATTCCGTGCACGTCCTGTCAGCGCAGCTACAAGTTCTACTGCCCCAAGTGTAACATCTCGCTCGGCGTACCACAAGGTGTGACGGTACCGACGCTCAAACTTCCGCTGCAGGTGCATGTTTGGTTTCAAGACAAAATTAAGAAGAGTACAGCACCACATGCCAAGGTATTGGCCCCGCAGGACGTGGAGATCGTCCCTTATCCTCCCGCAAAAGAAGGAGATGCACTACCAACCTACACTCGCGAGAATGCAGTGGTCGTGTATCCGTCATTCGAAGCGGAGACGCTGGAAGAACTCAATACCACCGAACTGCGAGACATTCGTACACTCATCTTCATTGACTGTCCATGGCAGAAAGCGCCGGTGATCATGACGGACCCGGCAATTGCAAATCTACGCCACGTGAAGCTTGCACAGCCACCGAAAGAGAGCAACTTTTGGCGCTACCACAAGGCTGGAGCTGGGTGTGTGTCGACGATTGAAGGTACGTCGCGGTATTGCATTTTGTTTATAGATTTTGTCTACTTGGTGGTGGTACTGATGGCTTTAATCTTCTTGTGTTGATGTAGCTATTCAGCTGATGCTTGAGGAGTACACAGTCGCTGCGAAGAAGGCTGAGATTTCTCTATCAGAAGGATCGGAGACTACACAATTGTCCGACTTGCTTTTCTTCTTTAAACTGCAGTTCACGCGCATTGTCGAGGTGTTTGAGAACGATTCGAACTCGGACCGTAAACCACCGATGGAGGCTGATGAGAAGGAGCGTCGGCGTTTAATGTATAGTCAGAAGGAAGCTGGGAAGAAGCGGCGGATTGAGAACAAATTGCAGGCGTGGGAAGCGCGTGCTAAGGCGATTGAATCGGGCGAGCAGCCGCCGACCACAGGGCAAAACAAGCGCCACCGCCGCTGCTACAACTGCAAAAAGGATGACCACCACTCGAAAAACTGTCCACAACCGTGTCGCTATTGTAAGCAGTTGGGTCACTTCAGCGCCAAGTGCTCCATGAAGCAGGCAGCATTTGAGCGTGAGATGAAGACCCAGCAGACGCCTCGCACCAAGGCCTTGTAGCCATTACATAAGGTTCACACAAGTTGTAGTTGCATTGCCAAATTGTACCCATTCATCTTATTGATTGCACCATTTGACAGATGACTTGATGTTTGTAAGGAAGATTTGCCCACGTCCCCCTCCCACTCCGCATTTGCGAACGTATCGCGACGCAAGGAAGCTCCATGACGGAGAGCTTTACGCGCTTCCTGCCGGGGCTGCGCAGCAGTAACAGCAGCGCGCGACACCGTGCGGCCCAAAGCTTGCGACTGTACATCGAGTCGGAGTCGCGTGATCTCTCGCATGGGCTTTACATGAAGTGGGTTACGGACATCAGTGCGCGACTCATGTTGCTGTGCAACTCGAACGAGAACGCCGACCGCATGGGGGGAATCTCCGCCATGGACGAACTTGTGGAGCTATTCATCGCCGAACGCAACGACCAGACGATCATCGAGTTTGCACACTCGCTAACTAAAGTGTTTGAGAAAATCCCGAGCGCTGACCCGCCGATGTTGCGCGTGGCCGCCAAGGCGCTCGGCCACATCGTTTCTACAGGTGGCACAAGCCTCATTGAGTTTGTTGAGGATTACCACGTTAAACCGGCGCTTGAGTGGCTCAAGAACGAGACGTTCCACGTAAGAAGACACGCCGCCGTCGTCATCCTCAAGGAGTTGTCCATTAATGCACCTTCGACGTCCTTTAGATACATGGACAAGTACTTTGACTTTATCTGGAGCGCTTTCTGGGACTCCAAACTCGTGGTGCGAGTCAGTGCGAGTGAGTCGCTTCAGTCGTGCTTCATGCTCATCCAACAGCGCGAGTCAAACCGCAAGACGTCGTGGTATAATCGTGCCTTGGATGAGGCAGAAGGAGCTTTTAAGCGCAACAGCTCCGACGCCACGCACGGCGCACTGCTCATTCTGAACGAGCTGCTGAGGAACACGGGGGACTTTATGCACTCACACTACGCGCGTGCGTGCCGTCTTGTCTTCAGCCACCAGGATCACAAGAGTGCCACAGTGCGATCTGCTGTCATCAGTCTTTTCCCACGCTTGGCCAAGTTTAACACGTCAGTGTTCGTGGAGAAATGCTATCGACCGTGTATGAACCATTTATTAGAGGTGCTTTTCTCCGCAACGACGACGACGCGTCCAGACGCGTTGCTTTCTATTGGTAAACTGTCGCTAGCTATTGGACCTTTGCTGGCAAGAGACGAACAAGCACTGATGGCAATTATGAATGGCATTAAGGGTGGACTACAGGTTCGCAGGAAGGATTTTGACACACATCGCGAGGCGCTTGCGTGTTTGCGGATGCTTGCGGATACAGTCGGGCCGGCACTTATTAGAGTCGACTTGGAATCCATGGTTGGGCCGTTGTTTCAGAACGACTTGGACGCTTCGCTTGTGGAGACGCTGACGACAATTGTCAAGAAGATTCCACCAATGAAGCCTATTATCCAGCAGAAATTGTTTGAGAGGTTGAGCTCGATTCTACGCTCCAGACAAAACGATATTACTGGATCTGCTACGACTCCTACTAGTAGGAAACTCAAGACAACTTCTATCTCGGTGACTGGTGGAATGCTGTCGAATTTGTTTAATTCCGCGACGGGATCGAAGGCTAATGGAGCATCGGAGAATGGAACTCCGTCTGCAGAAGTCTCTTCTGCGATTGCAATGCAAGCGCTTGCTCTTGAAACGCTGGCAAACTTCGATTTCCAAGGCAACCGACTTATTCCGATCATGTCATTCGTTCATGAAACTGTGGTGAAGTTCCTTGACCACGAAGTCGCAACTATCCGTAAAAGTGCAGCACTTACCTGTTGTAAACTGCTTTTGCCACCAGGTCAAGACCGCAACGGAAGCACAGCGATGACTTCTGACGATTTTGCCCGTCCTGTCACATCCGTGCTAGAGCGTTTGCTGACGGTGGGTATTGCTGATACTGAGGCAAGTATTCGTCTTCGCGTACTGGCGTCGTTGGATTCAAGGTTTGACCCGCTTCTAGCGCTGAATGACAACTTGCGATGCCTATTTATTGCATTGAACGATGAGGTTTTCAGCATTCGACAAACGGCGATGAGTACACTTGGACGACTTACGCACCACAACCCGTCCACGGTATTGCCATCTCTACGGCAAACATTGGTACAATTATTGGCTGAGCTGGAATTCAGCGGAGACTCGCGTGGCAAGGAAGAAGGGGCACTACTGGTTGGGTGTTTGCTTCGGTCAGCTTCTCAACTGGCTCAGCCGTATGTTCTCCCGATCCTTCGTGTCTTGATGAAAAATCTTCGCGAAGACTCGGAGCGACGCAGTCATAGTCGAAGCACAGTCAGTGTCAGCAAAGCCATTTTGTCAACTTTGGGCGACCTGGCAGAAGTTGGCGCACAAGAGCTAACGCCATATCTCGGCCAACTGCTACCCGATGTCATTGACGAAATGCGAGACTCTAGCAACCCGCAGATTCTACAAGTCGCTATTAAAACGCTGGGTCAACTAGTGTCATCTACTGGTTATGTCGTCCTCCCTTACCATGCCGATGTCATTGACGAAATGCGAGACTCTAGCAACCCGCAGATTCTACAAGTCGCTATTAAAACACTGGGTCAACTAGTGTCATCTACTGGTTATGTCGTCCTCCCTTACCATAAATACCCGGAACTACTGGATCTGCTGTGCCAGGCGCTGCAAAAGTCGGGTGATCCGTTCGAATCATTGCGAATTGAGGCAGGTCGCACTCTGGGTATCTTAGGTGCTTTGGATCCATACAATCTTCGACTTTTTCACTTGCAAAAACAGGGTAAGCTAACGGATGCGAAGAAGAAAGAGTTCCGTTCCAGTGCATTCGCGATTGGTGCTGGTGGGGTGTTTAGCCTAATGGCTAGTGCGGCAAACCCGTTGGAAGGATTACACGGGTTTGGTTTTGCAGCTAACGGAACAGGAGTTGGTATCCGAATTGGAAATGGAATTAATGGAATTGGAATGCTGGATGGCACTGGCGAAGATGACATTCAGCAGCTTGGAGAATCTCTGTTATTGACACCAGCGCGAAAAGTGGCGAAAAGTGACAAGCAAACCAGTGGAAAGCTCAACAACATTATCTTGGAGGTTCCACCGGATGACTTGCTTCCATCTATGATTTCTGACTCGACCCAATACTTTCCGACTGTTGCAACAAATGCTTTAATCCGTATTCTACTTGAACCACGTAACTCAGTACACTACCAGGGAACGTTCATGGCTATCATGTATATATGTAAAAGCCAACGGAAGCGCATGGGGCAACATTTGGACAAGATTATTCCAGCATTCTTGTACGCTTTGGAGAAGGTAAACCGTTCTCTGCGCAAATTTTTATTTGAGCAACTGTGTGACCTGGTTCAAATTGTCGAGGAACAAATTCAGCCCCATTTGGACCACGTGGCTCTGCTTTCCATTGTTAACAGCTATTGGGACGAACACCTTGAAGAAGTTCTCAATCTGGTAAAGAAACTGGCAAATTCTCTTGGTGAAAAATTCCGAGTCTACCTGCCTGATCTTGTTCCTCAAATGCTGCGGGTGATTCGAACAGAGCGAGACAATCCTGCTCGACCACGAACTCTGTTAGTGCTGAAGACTGCTGTATCACTTGGGCGCTTGCTGGATGGGTATCTTCACTTGGTTATCCCAGCACTCGTAACATTAATCCAGAGTGATGCCGATATCAACGCGAGGAAGCAAGGTTTGGGCTCTCTTGGGTCGCTTGTGAAGAAGCTTAATGTAAGCGTGTACGCGTCAAAGATCATCCATATGCTCGCGCGTGTGATCTCGTCACAGCCGGAAATGGTGTATCTCGCAATGGATTGCTTGTGCTGCATGGTCTACACGATGGGTGACGACTACGCTATCTTTGTGCCAGTTATTAGCCAGGTCCTGGGCCGCCACACGTCGCGTTCAAACGACATTTTCGATCGTTATGATCTGCTAGTATCGAAGATCTTGAAGTATCAGCCGCTTCCTGTGGCCTCTTGGGCAACTGACCCGCTGAAATCGCGCGTGGACACTTCAAATGACCATAAAGACTCTGGTTCATCAGCTCAGGACGAAACTAAAAGCCTACCATGCGATCAGAAGAATTTGGTGAAGGCGTGGGAGGCGTCGCAGCGATCGACGAAGGAGGACTGGAACGAGTGGATCTTGGCGTTCTCCGTTGAATTACTGCGCGAGTCTCCATCACCTGTGTTACGTGCTTGCAAAGAGCTGGCTTCTGTGTATCAGCCTCTGGCTCGGGAGTTATTCAATGCATCGTTTGTCAGTGTGTGGCCTCATTTATCGCCACCGACACAGGACAATTTGATTCGATCTCTGGAGTCTGCGTTCCAGTCGCCACACTTACCTTCTGAAATCCTGCAGACACTGCTTAACCTTGCCGAATTCATGGAGCATGATGACCAGCCGTTACCAATTGATATCCGACTGCTCGGGTCTTTGGCGGAGAAATGTCATTCTTTCGCCAAGGCGCTTCACTACAAAGAGCTTGAGTTTAACACGAACCCAAGCACCGATGGAATTCAAGCTCTTATCACCATCAATTCCAAATTAAACCAGCCAGAAGCTGCAGGTGGCATCCTCAAATATGCTCTGGAAAAGCTGCCAGGCATTGAAGTGAAGGCTTCGTGGCACGAGAAGCTACTGAGATGGGACGATGCACTAGCAACTCACGATCGCGTACTGGAAGATGACCCAGCTGCAGGTGGCATCCTCAAATATGCACTGGAAAAGCTGCCAGGCATTGAAGTAAAGGCTTCGTGGCACGAAAAGCTACTGCGATGGGACGATGCACTAGCAACTCACGATCGCGTACTGGAAGATGACCCGAGTAATGTGGAGTCCATCTTCGGTAAAATGCGTTGTCTCTGGGCTATGGGCGAATGGCGCAAACTTAACGACCACGTCCAGGGAACGTGGTCTAAAATTTACGGTGAAGGACAAGATTTGAACGGTGAACAGGAAGACGGTGAAAAGCTGCTCGATGTTCCTCCAGCTTTAAAGAAGGAGCTTTGTAGCAGTGGCGCCCGTGTTGCTTTCTCACTGCAGAACTGGGATTCAATTCCAAAGTACATTAACTCAGACATGGATTCCACTGAGTCACATTTGTTTAAAGCAGTCGTGTCAATTCGGCGCATGGAGTTGGATGAGGCGATGAGTTCTATAGCTGATTGCCGCAAGGAAATGGACCCCACGCTGCGTTCACTTGTGAGCGAAAGTTACGCTCGAGCTTACCTTCCTGCCGTTGTAAATTTGCAGATGCTGACGGAGCTGGAGGAGATTGTCGCGTACTTGAAGACTTTTACGTACAAGAACAACGGAGAGCTGACGCTTCTGTCCACACCTTCCTCATCAAGTACAATGTCGACGACTGCATCGCGTCGTAAGCAAAGTATCAGCAGTCTCAACTTTGTATCATCGTCGTCGTCTACATCCTATGGACATGAAAAGCATGTGGCTCTGAAAAAGCTTCAGACGATTTGGACAAGGCGCATGTTGGGCGTGGAGCGTAATATTCAGGTGTGGCAAAGTCTAATGCTCGTGCGTTCCCTGGTCTTTGACCCGAGAGAAGACGTGGATATTTGGCTGAAGTACGCGCGTCTGTGCCTCAAATCGGGCCATATTAACCTTGCTTCAAGTGCTCTCTGGCGCGTGGGAGCACAACCATTTATTCGGAGTGTAGAGCGAGACCCGTACGCGCCCATTCCGATTAACCTGGGTGGCAACGCCGGCGCCAGTCAGGGTTTTGCGAACGGACTGTTAAGTCTAGCGGACAGCGCAGCACAAGATCCTCGCGTCGCCTTCAGCTACTTGCGGCATCTTTGGGCAGAAAACCGTGAAGATGTGGCTTTAAAGCAAATGGATTACTTCATTGAGGCGCTGGAGCAGCATGGGGATCCGACAAATGAGGATTTGCGTAGACTGCGCGTGCAGGTGTATATTCAGCTAGGCGAATGGCAAATGTCGCTCACGGACTCTCACAAGCAGGATGATGGTGCACTTGACCATGTCCTTGAGTGTCTTGAGACGGCGACAAAGCTGGACCCAACGAACGACCGCGCCTGGCATGAGTGGGCCCTAATGAATTTCCGAGCACTTGAAGCCACTGTGAAGGAGTCCGGTCAAGTAGGTGTGGACCCAAAACGTTATGCCGTTCGAGCGATTCAAGGATTTTTCCGGTCCATTTCATTCGGACACACAAGTTATGATGTGACAAAGGATGTTTTGCGTCTGCTAACACTTTGGTTTGCATACGGCAATCGCAGTGACGTTCACATGGCTATGAATGAAGGTTTCCAGGAGGCATCGGTTGACACTTGGCTGGATGTGATTCCGCAACTCATTGCGCGTATTGACACACCCAATCCCAAGACGAGCGAACTCTTGCATGAACTTCTCTCTCGGATTGGACAAGCGCACCCGCAAGCGTTGATTTACCCGATTACTGTTGCGTCTAAAGCGCTGAACCCCATTCGAAAGCTTGCAGCAGAAGGAATCCTTGCTGCTGTTCGAAGACACAGTTCCCAACTTGTCTATGAAGCTGACATGGTATCGCGTGAACTTATTCGTGTGGCTATTCTCTGGAATGAGCTTTGGCATGGCGCACTTGAGGAGGCTTCGAAACATTTCTTTAATAATCGTGATGTGACTGCTATGATTGCGGAGTTAACACCACTTCACGAGCTAATGGATCAAATCGGCACCGAAGAACAACCAACACTGCGTGAGATCGCATTCTATCAAGCGTTTGCTCGGGATCTCAAGTATGCTAAAGAGTGGACGAATGTGTACGAGCGCACCAAGAGCCTTGATGACCTGAACCAAGCGTGGGATATCTACTACAGTGTGTTCTCTAAGATTCGCAAGCAGCTCGCAAATCTGTCTTCGCTGGAGCTGGCGAACGTCGGGCCGAAGTTACTTTCTGTACGCAATTTGTCGCTCGCTGTGCCAGGCACGTACAAGGCTGGCGCTCCTATCGTTCGCATCCAGACCTTTTACGAAAAGGTGGCAGTACTCACATCGAAGCAGCGACCCCGCAAGGTGTCAATCAATGGTAGCGACGGAAAAGCCTACCCTTTCCTGCTTAAGGGCCACGAAGATTTGCGTCAAGACGAGCGTGTGATGCAGCTTTTTGGCGTGATCAACACAGTGCTGGCCAATGACAGTGACACCAGTAAACGCAACTTAGCTATTCAGCGCTATTCTGTGCTTCCACTGTCCCACACAAGTGGTCTTATTGGTTGGGTGCCCAATTGTGATACCTTGCACCAGCTTATCCGTGACTACCGTGAGGCGCGCAAAATTCAGCTGAACGTGGAGCACCGTCTAATGGTGCAAATGGCACCCGATTACGACAAGTTGCCACTTATGCAGAAGGTTGAGGCTTTCAAGTACGCGTTAGGCGAGACTACTGGTCAGGATCTGTATCGTGTTCTGTGGCTTAAGAGTCAAGACTCGGAAGTGTGGTTGGACCGTCGCCGGAACTTCACACGCTCTCTTGCCGTCATGTCGATGGCTGGGTATATCTTGGGTCTTGGAGATCGTCACCCAAGCAATCTCATGTTGGATCGTGTGTCAGGAAAATTGGTGCACATTGACTTTGGCGATTGTTTTGAGGTGGCAATGGAGCGAGATAAGTACCCGGAAAAGATCCCGTTCCGACTTACACGAATGCTAACCCAGGCAATGGAGGTCAGTGGAATTGAAGGTAATTTCCGCTACACTTGTGAAGCGTCGATGCGAGTGCTTCGTGACAACCGCGATTCGCTTATGGCTGTACTCGAGGCGTTTGTATACGACCCTCTTATTAACTGGCGTTTGCTCAAGAAAGACACTGTTCCTTCTCACGCTCAACCTGAAGAAGTTAGAGATGGAGGGGCTGGACGTGGTGAAGGCGATCCAGATGGCAACGGAGATCCAAGTTCGGAGCATGTAGGAAATCAAGGTGGAAGTGACACTCTTGAGGGGGATGGAGAAGGGGATCTAGCGAATGGCAGTGAAGTGAAATTGGTAGTGGGCAGCATGAAGAGCTCCATGTCGTCAGCTCCCGTTACGCCTCGACGGCGGAGACATTCCTCGTCCGAAGCGGCTATGCTGGGCTACAATATGGACATAATGGACCCTGCAATGGTGCGCAACTCAATGTCCGAGAACCAGCACGGCAACCTTGGTACATCGTTTGTGGCAACCGAACACCCACAACTGAATGAAAAGGCGCTGAGTGTCGTCGAACGAGTGAAAAAGAAACTGGCTGGACGAGACTTTGACGATGGTAGTAAAGTGCTCACAGTGGACGCGCAAGTGGACCGACTAATCCATCAGGCCACATCGCATGAGAATTTGTGCCAGCTCTACTACGGTTGGTGTCCGTTCTGGTAACTTCAAGTGTAGCCATCTGTCGGTTTGTAACTGATATTGCAACATAACGAGCTCGATTGTCAATAGACGTTCGTATCAATAAAATATTAAAAATTGATGTTTATTTGTGGCGCATGAGAATTTGTGCCAGCTCTACTATGGTTGGTGTCCGTTCTGGTAACTTCAAGTGTAGCCATCTGTTGGTTTGTAACTGATATTGCAACATAACGAGCTCGATTGTCAATAGATGTTCGTATCAATAAAATATTAAAAAATAGAGATTGTTTGTGGGCCAAAATATATTGGTCAGTTCTTAACTGAAATGATACCGTTGGTTGGTGGTGAATAGACGTCTTTTAGCTATCAGTGACACAGCAACTTTGTGACGATGGCGATGGCAGGTAAAGGCAAGAAGCGCAAGGCCGCGCCGAGCAGCGGAGTGAACGGCAACAAGAGTAAGCAAAGCAAGACGCAGAACAAGACGCAGAGCAAGACGCAGATTGGACGCAATGGCTCGTCATCCGCTGCCAAGAACAAGAAGAGCGGTAACAAGAAGCCGCAGTCTACACGTCGTTCCGATACTCAAGAGGAAGAGGAAGTTGAAATTGATGAGGAGGATGTGGCTTTCTACGAAGGAAACACCGAGTTCACGAGCTTCCTGGCCAACATGGACACCAAGGCGTTGAATAAAGCTGCGCTCGGCAAAAGAGGCGACAAGAAGCCGGTCCTCACGCAGCCCAAGAGTGAGAAACAGGAGGAAAAGGACGAGGACATGCCGCTTGAAAAGCTGGAGGCGCGACCGCGTAAGGCTGCGTGGACCACAGACAAGCAGGAAGTGCTGAAGGATAAGTTGCCAGTGAAGTTCATGGACGGCAGTGTGCGGACCAACAAACTCTTGACGGAGGACGATCCGAAGGTTAAAGAGGTTGAAAAGGAAGAAGAAGAAGAAGAAGAAGAGGAAGAAGAAGAAGAGATGGACTCGGACGTGTCGGATATGGAGTTTGAGGAGATTACGGACGCGGACGCTACTAAACCAGAGGAAAAACCGGAATTGTCTGCAGTGGATCTCAAGCGGCAGCGTGCAGTTCGTCTTGTGAACAAGAAGATTGAGATTGCACAGATCTGCGAAAGCATTTTGGAGAACCCGGAGGAGTCTTTTAAGAAGAGCAAGGAACATCCGAAGCAGCTTAGTAAGATGGGACAGTTGCAGATGTTGTGTCGTGATGCGGATTCTACTGTACAACGTCTTAGTCTGATGTCCCAATTGTCAGTGTTCTTGGACATCCTTCCGGACTATCGTATTCGTCTTCAGAACAATGATACCAATTCGGAGGAGAAGGGGAAACAGAACCACGGCCGTCCAATGAAGAAGAAAGTGCAGCAAATGCAGGAGTACGAAGCGATGTTGCTGAATAACTACCAGAAGTTTCTGAAATTCTGCGCTGAGTTGGTCACCAAGGGACTGAAGGGAAAGCACCCAGAACAACTATCGACGATGACTGCGCGTGAGCGACGTGATGTGCAGCTGGCTGAGGCGGGTGTTCGTTGTCTGGCTCAACTGCTGGAGAAAAAATATGCTTTCAACTTCCACCTCAATCTCGTGATCGCGTTGGTTCCTATGGCCGACTCGCTGTTCCCAAGTGTTCGTGGACAAGCTTGTGCGTCTTTTGAGAGTGTTTTCAAGAGTGACAAGTCGTGTGTTTGCTCGTATGAAATCGTGCAGCAGATGTCGATTTATGTGAAACAGAAACAGCATCGCGTGCAGCCATTTATCATTCGCACATTGCTTGTGATGCCGCTTGAAGTCACTATGGAACAGGGTGAAGCTGCCCGCAAGAAAGCCAAGTCGGATCGAAAGAAGCGTCGTCGTCAGCAAGCGGATGGTGATACTATTGGTGCAGGTCTTAAGGAAGCTGAAGCTGTCGTGGATCGAGCTGAGCGTGAGAAGACACAGGCCGATATCCTTCACGAGCTGGTACTCATCTACTTCCGTATTCTGAAGCAAGCTACGTACTCCAAGGCCTTGCCTGCCGTGCTGGAAGGTCTTTCCAAGTATGCGTTCCTGATTAACCTCGACATTATGATCGATCTGCTCAAGGTGCTTAAAGTCGTGCTGCGTGAAGAAGGCGTGCTTCCGCTTCCAGCCGCTCTACAGGCCGTGTTAACGGGACTTCGTGCGTTACAGGGACCTGCTGGACAGGAGCTCATGATTGACGAGAAGGAGTTTGTAGACATTTTGTACCGCTTGTTGCACCGATTTGCTGATGGCGAGGCAGGCTCGGACTCTTCCTGCTTCCCGACACTTTTGCTGTGTGTGGAAGCTGTGTTTCTCCGTCGGAAGGAGATTGTCGTGGATCGTGTGGCGTCTTTTGTCAAGCGACTTCTGCTTGTATCACAGCAGCTTCCTCCGCAGCAATCACTGGCGATTCTGTCTTTGCTTCGTGCTCTTTTCCACCGCTACTCGAAACTGCAGCAGCTTCTCGAGTCAGACTTGGATCGTGTGGCTTCTGGCGAATACCGTGCTGACATCGATGACCCCGACTTCGCCAACCCGTTTTCAAGCGCGTGCTGGGAATTGGCATTGCTGACCCACCACGCGAACCCGAAGGTGGCAAGTTACGCTCTGGGAACAGCTCAGTTGGCTACGACACTTCCGAATGAGCACGCCCGAGCTCTAATGGATGCGTACGATCCGTACGCTAACTCAACCTTCGCATTTAAGCCGAAGGTGCCAATGCCGCCTTCCAATCCGCTGCACAAGAAGATTAAGAGCAACAAGAACGAGTCGCGTAAAAAGAGTCGCCAACGCCGTGCTCGTCAATTCTTTGTACGTGACCCACTGGCAAACTTGGACGAGCAGTACCGTAAACAAAGCGCGTCTCCATTCTTCCAGAAATGCCTGGAGCTTGATGAGCAAACGGTTGATGACAAGTTGCTTGAGTTCAAAAAGTAGCTTTTTAGTCTACATGATAGATGCATAACAATAAACACAATCAGTTTGAACAAAAGGGGTCATTAATTATCAAGCATTAACACAATGGTCGGTGCTTTTAATATGGGCTATTGTATCGACGATTAGCAGCGTTGGGGTTGTAAGGCGCATTCGAGTGCATACTGTAGTTGTTGCTTGTCGCCTGTGGCTGGGAATGTCCAGTGTTCTGTTCACCATTAAACTGGTACATTGGTGCTGGTGCTGATGGTACGGGCTTCTGGAGTCGAGCTGCACGTACGTTCCTCCATAGAACGCCAGTCATTGCTAGCACAATGACAGCTGCAATCACACAAATAATACTGGCAACCATCACGACATTAGTCCACTTCTCCACTAGTTCGTAAAAGACACTCCGACACTCCATGAACGGGGCACTAGTGGACATATCGTCAGCTTCTGTTGCGTTTAGTAGGAATCCACCACACCAAACCTGATTGGCACTCGACCGAGGACAAGAAGCCTCAGCCCAATCCAACACGACTGTGTACTGATCGTACTCAGCCACGAGATCACACACAGCGCAAACGTCGGCAATGGCAGCGAGACTGATGGTACCACAGACGTTGGAGAAGTTGGTGGTCGTGGCTGAAAAGACACCAGCAAGAGAAATGTTGAACATGTCAAGTACAGTACCCACTGTAGCATCTTGGCAATAGTACGGGACCTGAGCGTAGCAGTAGAGTTCGTTGAAATTGGCGCCAAGAGAAGCTTCATCGTTTGTTGCAGGGTAGGCAGTACTGCTCCAATCGGCGGCTTTCGAGTTGGCCATGTGAGAACCCATAACCACCACAGCGAACAAAATGGCGGTAAGGATGAGCACCACAGCGTAGATCGAGAGCAGTAGTTTCTGTTGCAGTAGAGCACCGAAGCAACCGAGTGCTGATAGTGCGATGACTACAGCGCCCAATACAAGCGTAAAGATGAGTGTGGACGTGCCGATCCACTCGTAATCGCCTTGGAAGGCGTCGAGCCACCCGGAGCTTTTAACGCGATGACTGAAGTATACGAGCAGACAGCCAGCCACCATGAACGCCATATTGAGCAGCAAAAGCAGCACTTTGGCTACATTCCCGAGACCTCCGATGTACGTCATGCCGTTCGCTCCACTTCGGTCCTCCATGATGGCGATTCCTGTACCACGAATTGTTTGTGTCGTTGAGTGTTCGTCCACCGCTCAAAAGGGAGGGCAGAGGATGTACGATAATCGGATAGAGAGCGAGATGAGATGCTTCTGGCTTCCTGGGTCTAAACGGGTGAGGCGAAATTGAGATAAAGGAGCAGGTGGTCCGACGATTGTTCGAGGTCGCTGATTGGCTGCAAGGCTTACCGGTATACCGTGTACTGTAGGCTACTGTACAGTCTGTACATGTATCCGACTTTCATGTTACTGTACAGCAGATGGCCAATTGTTTGCTTGTTGACCAAGTTGCGCCTTCATACATGTATCCCATTATGGATAGACAGACGATGACCATTGAGATACATGTAGCCAAATGTGCACCTTGGACGCTAAGTTGGACGTGCAGCATAACATGAAAGTCGGATACATGTACAGACTGTACAGTAGCCTACAGTACACGGTATACCGGTACTGGCAACCAGTACCGGCATGTTTTGCTTTCACATGTCAATCAGACAACAAACGATCATCTACGGTAAGCAAAATTAAATGTTGATGACAATCGCAGTGAAAATTTCATGTATTTTCATAATAAAATTAGATATTGTGAATTCCGTCCAAATTTGCACATTTTGGGCGGTTCACCGAATCGCCCACATACAAATCCAAGTTATTAGTGGAATCTCCCAAGTGGACAAACAGCTGTTCTCTGTCGTACTTAACAGTGAGCTATACACATTGTATACACTTGCGCGATTGCGGGGCGATTGATTCGAAGAACTGCGGAAATTTTGAGTAGAACGCACAATAGTGGTTGCTGCACCCAACTGTAAATGAGCGGGTGAAACGAACATAAAAGGACCAACGGAGGCGAGCGGTGCGTAGCCACAGCAAAACCGCGCGGGGTGCCCGCGAAGCAGGGCCGCGAGGTATTTGCATAGGCGGGCCCAGCACCGAGCTTTCCGGCGAGCCGAGCACTGTACTCTCCAGATCTTAGAATGTTTTTATCGCAGGAGCGCAACGACTGCCTTTGCGAAGCAAAGCCAAAAGACGGCAATGACATCGGTCCTGAGGAAAGATGGGCAAAAGAGAGGTGATGAGCAGTGAATACAAACTTGAAGCTTAAAATATTATGTGACCACTTGAGTTGGGCACTGCAACACGTGCCATAAAATTATGTATGTACCACACATCACATTTACGTGCTTTTTTGATCCCTCACCAAAAAGCATGAACGAGCTGCCTGTGGTGCGATTCTGTGTCTTCCTGTGTGTCATCCGCCCACTTACCCCCGTGTTCATCTACAGGACCTTCTACATGGCGATTGGCTGTGTCAGCACGAGATTGACCAGCTTGAGCGCACGCAGCGCGCGCACCAGCAGCTCACGTCGCGTATTCAGAGTATGACACGAGAGATACGAGGCGAGCGCTACTATCCGCTGCAGGTACGTCCCATTAACCTTCTCAATAGAAGACTATACCTATGTATTAAATTCAGTTGTCGTATTTTAGACGGAGACCAAGCAGTTGCGTGTGCGAGTGTATCACACGTACGTACCGCCCGTGGAAGCCTCAGACAATTCGCAGGCGGCACCAGGAAAGTGGACGCTACGCATTGAAGGCGTCGACGGATCGACTGGGGAACCTTCAGCAGCAGTAAGTGGGTACATGATAGTTGCTGTGGATCTAATGCTTATAAGTGGATTGCGTCAATATGGTAGAAATTTTCGAGCTACTTCCGGAAGGCATCGATCGTATTGGATCCGCATATTTACACAGATCACGTGATTGAGGTGGGTTTAGCAGCTATTGCTGGTATTATTCTGTATTTAGCAGTAAAATTTATTGTTTTTGCTGCAATTCTTCTTCTTTACGCTGTAGTGGACGAGTTTTCAGAAGACTCACGATGTGGACGGAATTGAGGTGACACGCACTGGAAACACCGCCCACTCAGTGAAAATCAAGCTTCTTCCAGCGCAAACTCCTGAGCGGTTTACGATTTCACCTGAGTTGGGTGCAGCTATTAACCAGTATTTGGGTCCAGCCAAGGCATTCACCAAGCAAGATATCGTCCTGGCAATGTGGCAGTACATTAAGCTGCGCAATCTGATCAAGGAGGACGACTGCAGAGTGGTTGTGTGCGATGAGAGGCTGGGTCAGGTGCTCAACTGTGTGTCCCTACCATTCACTTCCATTATTGTGGCGCTGAAACAACACTTGACACCCGTTAGTGTCATCAACCTGGAGTACACACTAAGTCTTTCGACAGCGTGCGACTCAGAGCTGCTGGATGAGAAATTCTTTGACGTATCTGTTGCTGCAACCTCCGAGCTCGACACGGCCCGTTCACGTGCACTGAGGGAGTGTGAAGAGTTGCAGCAGGATCAGAGAAAAGAGATGGAGTTGCTAAAGGCACAGGAGTTAGATATATTGCAGCAATTGCAAATGTACACGCGGAAGAAAGAGTGGATGACGCAATTCGCGCAAGATCCGTGTGGGTTCATGGCAGATGTGAAGAAATCCCAGCAGTCTGACGAGGAGGTACGTGGCCATTTTGGATTTCCACCAGTATTTCTCATCGGATTAGTCCTAATTTGTACACTTTTGAATTGCTATGGGCAGATTTTAGCTGCTGAGACGGAGCTGGACGAGTTTAACATTCCTCGTCCGCAGCATTTTGACCAGCCGTGGGTTCGTGAGGTGGTTGGTGAGCTGCTCACAACACGCCCATCAAACTGAGGACCGCGCTCTATTATTACGGGGTGTCTCGTCAAGCAACCATAACGGATGCATGATATCAATAGCAATGCCTGACCTTTGGAGACAGACTATCGACGAGTCGCGTCGTCTGGTAGCGAACAATGTCAGTGCACTTAACAACTTTTTTCCCTCGCAGCATTTCCGCGTCGCTTCGTTCAGAATATTGGTGTCCCATTGATTCCTAATTCTAACAGGCAGACCTCGCTTTCCAGTAGCTACTGCAGAGCTTCATGCAGCAGCCTGCAACTCGCTTGCGTTGCGACCCGAAAGATTATGCCAAGCGCCAGCAAGACAAAAAGGAGCGAGCAAAAGAACTTCGTGAGCAGCGGCAGCGTGGCGTTTTCTCCAACGAGCACACATTTGCGCCAAAGTACGTCTTCTCAACTTCAGATTCTTCTCCTTTATCGATTACTCATTGACGGGTTTTGCCATTTGATAATCCTCTGACTGTGATAATCCTCTGAAAGAGTAAATCCTAGAACTCGCAGCCTACCACCGTCTCGTGAAGAGTTTGATCACACGTCCAAACCATTTTCGGCAGACCAGAGTAAATCCTAGAACTCGCAGCCTACCACCGTCTCGTGAAGAGTTCGATCACACGTCCAAACCATTTTCGGCAGATAGCATGGCCAATAGAAATCATGGTCACAACCCCAACAACAATCATTTCAACGACCCAACTGACAACGGAAGCGATGCACTGGACAATTTATCCCGTAGGTACCCGAAGAAAGCCTCTTCGACGCCACATGAGCAAATGGATTCATTGCATGCAAGACCACTTGAACCAGGTAAAGCAGCTTACTATATAGGACCTGAGGGCTATGAAATGCGCCGATGGACTTAGCATGTTGCAGTTCTAATAGACACTGGAATTGACTAGAGCATGACACGTTATTCCGAGAAGTTAAACGCGCAACAGGCCGAGAGATTGAAGATCTCCCAATCAGGAAAACTCTGGCGCCTCAACGTACAGGAAATCACACTGGACCATGTTTAAGGAGTTCGAGTTGCGGGTGTCCCAAATGTACTGGCGGTGGTTCAACTCCTAGTTCTGTAAGCACCAGTGATGCTGTGGATCTACCTTCACGCCGAAGAGAACCCAGAGGTACGCCATCGGACAGCTCACGTGCTACCGGACCACAGAATGAGATGGAAGTACGTGCAATAACTTACATGAAAGGAGATGAAATTGGTATTCTAACAGCGTTGTAATCGACAGAACTCATTGACGCTGCTCAAGTCAAAGATGTCCAGCCGCAAATCCAGAACTGCACCAACTAATCAAGCCTCGCTATTTGTGGAGAAAACCATACCAAGTCCTGTAGTTCATTCTGCACGAGTTCCATCCTCTTCGACGATGTCACGAGATACATCAAGTCCACCTCCACGACAATCGGTGGCGTCTCGGCGAACACCTACTCAAGCACCAGCAGCTCCCGCTCGGCGAAAAACGCCAATGCAAAATGACGGCGACGACGATATTCGGTATCCCGCACCGATCACTACGGGATTTCAGCTGTCCGAAGAACTGGTAAGTATAAATTTTCGGCGGCAATGTACAATTCTCACAAATGAATGCTATTGGTGTATCCTTACAGGACGAATACGCTGATGGGTCTGAAATAATGGAGCAGTGTCACAATTGTAGCAGGAAATTCAACGCCGTGTCATTCCAGAAACACCAAAAAATCTGTGCCAAGGTTTTCTCGGGCCCCCGCAAGGTGTTCAACATGGCTGCAAAACGGTTGGAGGGGACAGAGGCAGCGAAGCTAGCCAAAGAAGCCACATCTAAAAGTTCCGGTGGATCCCGAAAAGCTCCAAAGTCTGCAATGGAACAGCCGATTAAAGCAAAGCACGCGGTGGACTGGAAACAAAAGAGTGATATGTTTCGAAACGCCATGAAAGCAAGCCGTGATGTTACGATAGCGCTGAAAGAAGGGAAGGAACTGCCACCTATGGTCCCTTCAGCGCCTGATCCAAGCCTCATCCAATGCGAGTACTGCAGTCGTCGCTTCAACGAGAAGGCAGCAGAACGTCATATTAACTTTTGCCGAGAGAAATCCCAGCGTGATACCATGAAGGCCCCGCCAAAGCGAGCTTCATCAACTAAACCTGGCTCTCGAGCTTCAGCAATGAGAAAGAGATAAAACGCGTTTAGTTCAATGCAACAGCAACGCATTCGTTTTACTTTTTTCGACTTGTACCTGGTCAACCAAGTACAAATAGGCGGTCTTTTGAATGCATTACTGTTGAAGAAGGCGGGCACGTGTATACAAATGGTAATAAGTTGTCAAGTTCGGAGCAAGGATGTCGCATCACACCAATCACAAGCATTTCGTTAGACAAAAAGTCTAGAAATACATCAATGAAAGCTCCCTCGACGAATTTGTCGTCGATTTCCACATCAAATAATCGATGGGTCCTTTCGTCTACCCTCGCTGCGTCTCGTGGAGACAACATTTGCCCTGCAATGTGATTATTTCTGCTTGGAGAACTGCTTCCATTTGCAAGTGCTTCAATGACATCCGTGATATACGGGTTATAAAACGCTTGACAGAGAATTCGATTCATGAGGTTGCATAGGAAAATATTACCTCCTGCGAACGGAGGCGTCAGAGACGGGAATTCATCCTGTACAGCTTCATCACATGGACGACATAATTTTGCATTGCACGCGTAGTGCAACACGGAAAGTGTGTTTGTGGCTGATATCGTACTTGAAGTGGCTCGTTTTCGGTCAATAGGATGGTCATCATACTGTTGAAGTGCCGCATCAATAATGTCAGTGTTTTCACGAAAAATACCCGGGTCTAGACCTGGATGACGCCCCATTGCTCTGAGCTTCGCACTCTCCAAAGGAATACCTTGCTCCAGCTCTTTTTTGAACGAGGGAGCAGTCGGAGAAGAACAACTACTGTCACTTTCCAATCGGCTGCTCGTTCGCCGTAAGTTGCAAGGTGAAACACGCCCAGAATGTCGCTGCTTCGTAATCTCCACAGCTAATAAAGAGCAAATAACCCCGAAGTCAGCAAGGCGTTCGTCATCAGTCCACGTATTTTGTTCATTAAGACCAAACTCAGAGACTTCGTAAGTTGACGAATGTTGATCTTAGCTAATAAAGAGCAAATAACCCCGAAGTCAGCAAGGCGTTCGTCATCAGTCCACGTATTTTGTCCATTAAGACCAAACTCAGAGACTTCGTAAGTTGACGAATGTTGATCTGTTTCTTTTGATACACTTCTATCAAGGGGTAAGATCACGACTTGCCGAGCCTTCGAAGCGTTGACACGAGAAAGATCATTGCTTCGCGCAGGACTTCCAACCACCACAAGTACATTGCATAGTAAGTCCGACGAGCCTTCTCCTGCAGCCACCATCAAATCGTTAGCTGTTGGCTTGTATGCTAGTAAGAAGATGATCTGGACCAACTGAGTAGAGCCCACTCGCTCGCCGGAATTTTCGCGATGTTCATTTTCGCGCCGCAAGTATAATCGAAGAAATCTTGCAATTGATGATGCATCGGAAAGACTTCTCGAGCAAATAACGAAATGACCTGAAGAGCTCTTCGCGTGGGACCGATAGTGATCTCGCTCAAATATACTCTTAATTATATCCACATCTTTGGATACGATAGCAGCATGCAACGAACTCACACGTGAACCTGAGTACTCCACCGATGACATAGATAGATTTCGAGGGACTCGTATCGGTTGTGGTCTTTTTCTTGGCTTCGTAAGTACCGCAGTTGTAGGTACGTCGTCGTTCCTTAGTAATGTTTCGTTGAGCGTGCTTTCGACGCAAGACGCCGGGTTCCTCCATTGATTGCATTCGACACCATCTACTGCCATTTCTAATCGAATATTACGCACTGAGGCAGATCGAACCGTAGGGTGAAAGCGATGGCGTGGCGATCGACGCCAAAGCGTATCCGATGAAACCCGAACGGGTGAACTCAACAAGCTTTCGGATGACCTATGTTCTCCTTCAAAGCCTTCTTCCCAGTAGCCGTACGTGTTAACAATGCGAATAACATCCGATGCCGTTCGTGCAATCACAAATCCGATATCACTATTAGGCAGAAACATGGTAGTAATAAGTAAGTCTCTCTGAAACTTCACTTAATCAATCTAAACGTACCCTTCGCGAATCAATGTTCCAAATGGAGCAAGTTGGACGCCAGTGACTGGCACTTCATCACTTGCTGCAGCATCTGGTTGAACGGCCCCCCTGGTGGATATGAGGAGAGCTCCGTATTTTTCGTAGATTTGACGAGCTACAACACCGAATTTGCGGTGGTCAAAGCGTAAAGAAAAAGTAATTGGAAACACTTGGTACGTCAATCCATCAAGATACTGACCCACAAAAACAAACACGTCCGTAAATGTCTACATCCGCTGCAAATATCTATTGAACACGGACACATACGTACCTCATGAATCCAAGTTTTGCCCCACTTTCGCCTCTTGGCGTATTGACCCAAATGATACGAGCGAATTAAGTTCAAAATAAGCGTACTCGAGCCAGGGCACACTGCCGCACGAGCCAGTAGCATGTCTTTAAGAGCAGATGTCTTTGTGGCAGTAGCACCGAGCAATACCGATGACATTTCATACTCGTGTACGCGAGAAAGTAGCTGAACATAAATGTCGACGTGTTTTCCGCAGCTATCCACATAATTTCGTATTGCGACTGCGTGCAAGATAGTTGCTGCATCTTGTTGTGCGGGTTCATTTCGATTGTTGGCCAAGAAAAAAACTGCTGTTGCAGACGCCATTTTCGCTCGTCTCTGATCTCGTTCTTTCATGAGACTCCCTCGTAGATAACTTGTTCGCCGACGGTATTTATGCTTTTCAAGTATCCGGAGAAGATCAGTCGATGGGGGCTCATCACTGACAAATACAACATCCAAATGAATGGAGCCACGGCTGGGGTGATAGAACTCTTGGAGGAACTCCAGCACACTGCTGGCGGAGAGGTTGTATCCAGAAACAATTACGTGTCCAGAGGACTTCACAACCGCTTCTTTATCCCATGGATTGCTTTGCTTCGCGAGCACGTTTAGTTTGTTGACCTCAGCAGGAACAATCGTAAAAATGCCAATGATAACAACAATTACGAATGCATGACCCAAGTCAGTGCGAGGAGTCACGTCTCCGTAGCCTACAGGTATAGGAACGATTGAATGAGGATCTGAGCAATGAAAAGTGAAGGAAAGTTGTTTTACCTATGGTTGACACAGTCACGAGGACAAAGTACAGCGAGTCATGAAACTGAAGCTTATCATCGTCATCATCGTACTGATCAGATTCCAGCGCTTGAAAAATACCCGCTGCGCACAAGATGACAGCAATGGTCGATAAAATGAAGACACCAAGCTGCATGAAGTTTCAGACAAATTCGTTATTCAAAACCGTAGTATAAATCTGATAGCTGAAATTTAAAAACGAACGCGCAACTCACCTCGTACTCAAAGCCATGCTTCTTGAACTTGATATAACGCGCCAGCCGCAACACACGTAGAATGCGAAATATTCGAAACACTCGAAACACGAGCATTAAATCTGACCGAGTCGCTGGTTGGACGAACTACACATACAAAAACATGTAAGAATTCTGTGGCAAATTTGTTAGGAATTGCTGTATTGGGTCCCACCACAATTAGAGACGGGATGATTGTGACAAGGTCAATCATACCATACACCGAGAAAACGTATTTCCAGGCGTCTGTAGCGATAAACAGGTGCAGGCTAAAGTCTAATATGAAGTAGGATGTTGCAACCATCTCCACAGCGTTACGAGTATCAGCGTAATATAAATCCGTTTTGTAGAGCTGGTCAAAGAGGTTGATAACTTAGTTAGCAATCTCGACTCTTCAGAACCGTAGCTATGCAACGCACGCACCTCTGCAATGTACGCGAGGAAGATGAGCATACTTAGCGCAAAGTTCACCAGCTCTAAAGCGAGCCCAGTAGGCCCCGACAGCGCGATTTGTGCTCGTTCCTGGAGTGTCGGGTCGTACATTTGCGCTACCGAACGCTCCTTCCCTTTATCCCGGACAAAGTTGCCGTTGCTGCTACTACCCACGTCAAACCTCGGGTCTTTTTCATCTGCTTCTAATTAGATATAAATTAAATTAATTAAATAATAATAATTTAACGTACATTTGTTAGGGCTGTCTGCTACTTGTATATTGTCTTCATGCGCTTCCAGCTAGGCGTAGTACACAAGCGAACGTCAGACACAACTAGACCAGTTCACGTACACATCTACACGTACCGAGTCCATTCTTGTCAGCCGTCCGATCTGCTCTCTTCCTTCCTCTGGCGTCGCCACCTCCAAATATTGTGGCATGCCCCTGCGTGCGGAATGGATTTAAGACGACTGCTCACTCCAGTGCACGTACACATCTACACGTACCGAGTCCATTCTTGTCAGCCCTCCGATCTGCTCTCTTCCTTCCTCTGGCGTCGCCACCTCCAAATATTGTGGCATGCTCCTGCGTGCGGAATGGATTAAGACGACTGCTCACTGCTTCAACATGGACAGACCATCACTCCTATTTCATGTTCGATACACAACATTGGGTTTGGTCAATTGGTTGCATTCGACGAGTGGAGACCAAGATGGGAGGAACTGCGTGCGTGACTCCTAACTGCGGCAAAAGCGGCACGCTCATATGCCCGACGTGCAAGAAGCTGGGCATTCCGCCAGCCATGAGCACCTTCTGCTCGCAGAATTGTTTTAAGGGCTACTGGTCCTCCCACAAGGCGCTACACAAGATGTTTACGATGGCCCTTGCGGAGGAGCAAGCCCGCGCCGACAACGCGTCGCCCTTTGACGGCTTCGAGTTTACGGGAAAGATTCGCCCTGGTGAGGTCTCGGACATGAGTGAGGTGCCCGATCACATCCAGCGCCCAGACTATGCACTGACGGGCATCCCCGTGTCGGAGCAGGAGGCCAGCAAGAGCATTCCCATTTACACAGCTGAGCAGATCGCTGGAATTCGGGAGGCCTGTCGCCTCGGTCGTGAAGTGCTGGATATTGCAGGAAAGGCGCTGCGTCCTGGTGTCACAGGTGACGAGATCGACAAGATTGTGCATCAAGCCTGTATGGACCGCGACTGCTACCCGTCTCCACTGAACTACTACCACTTCCCTAAGTCGGTATGCATCTCGGTGAACGAAGTCATTTGCCACGGTATCCCCTCGACAAGATTGTGCATCAAGCCTGTATGGACCGCGACTGCTACCCGTCTCCACTGAACTACTATCACTTCCCTAAGTCGGTATGCATCTCGGTGAACGAAGTCATTTGCCACGGTATTCCTGACTCCCGCCCCATTGAAGATGGTGACATTGTCAACCTCGATGTGACAGTGTATAAGAACGGATACCATGGCGATTTGAACGACTCTTTCTTGGTTGGTAACGTGGATGAGGAAGGCGTGCGTCTTGTGAAGACGGCGTTCGAGACTCTGGCGGTGGCGTCAAAGCTTGTGCGTCCCGGCACGATGTTCCGTGAGCTTGGCAAGCATATCGCCGCGGTTGCCAATGCTCAGGACTTTTCGGTTGTGAAGACGTACTGTGGCCATGGTATTGGTTCGCTTTTCCATTGCTCTCCGAACGTTCCTCACTACGCCAAGAACAAGGCCGTCGGTATCATGAAGCCCGGCATGATTTTCACCATCGAACCTATGATTAACGTCGGTACCTGGCGTGACAAGACCTGGCCGGATGACTGGACGGCTGTGACTCAGGATGGCTTGCGTTCAGCCCAGTTCGAGCACACATTCCTCGTGACGGAGACGGGTTACGAGATCCTGACCGCGCGCGAGAATGAGCCGGTGATGGAGTGGGATTTTGCCAAGGTGCACCGTGAATAAAGTAGTTTTGCAAGTGGCATGTGAGACTGGTGTTCTGAATACGATGGTTGTGAGGCGCGACGGTCGGATGCGCTCCCTATTAGGTGCAAAATATCGTTGTAATAGATACGCTCTCCTGTGACGAATACCTTGTAGTGGTTCGGTTCCACTTAGTACGCAGTACACCACCCAAAGAACCAGGTGAGAAGCTATAGCGTCATGCAAGGCTTCTGCCCCCAAATGCATCAGATACTACCAAAAAGGTCATGCGAGTTTATTGACATCACGAGATACGTCGAACCGAACAGTAAAGAGCTTAAGTTAATAGTTTGGTGTTTCTTACTTGAGCTTCTCATGAAAATAGTTTACGCCCACTTGCCGATAAGCGCCATAAGACCAGCACCAAGCCACAAGCAAATGTACAGCATAAAACGCTGAGGCGCAGGACGAGACAGGAATTGGCCGTTTGTGGTCATGTTGTACGTCAAGAGCTCCACTAAACCCGTGTACAGCAGAATACCACCAGCGACACAGTTGAGAATGCCTTGGACCCACAAAGCTGTCGTCGAAGTAGACGAGTACGTAGTACGAATAGCAATACCGATTACCATGCCGATGGGCGTCGTGATGGCGAACGCAAAGTTGACCATGAAAACTTTGCTTTTACTCTCAAGTGAGCCCAAGGCAGCGCTGCCGATAGCGACACCCTCGAAGAACTGGTGGAAGGACAGAGCCGCCAGCAACGTCTTAAACTCGGAGCCAGCGGTAACACCGAGATCGAGGCCGATAATGATGGAGTGGAAGATAACACCGGCCTCGAAGATAATCGTAGCGATTTTGCGTCGGATCTTGGAGTCTTGTACGCTTTGACTCGCGGCTTTTTCATGGTACGGATTCTCAGCAAGCTGTGGGGTCGACATTCCTGATGGGGTAATGGCATCTTCATGATTGTTAATCTCTCCGTGTGCGTGACCATGGAGCATCGAGCCCTGTGCACCGAAGAACACTGAGCTCTCACACTCAATAAAGTGCATTAGCACGATCGTAACGAGGACGAACGCCAGCCCCAAACTCTCGTATTCCTCTACCACCGATCCTAGGCACTCATTACTCAACATTTCAACGCCTTCGTTCACCATGTGGATGAGACCTGTGGCGATAACCACACCGTACGCAAAGGCGCTAATGGCCTCCATGATCACCGAGTTGGCCTTACATTGAGGGATTTTCTGCGAGATGATGGGGATCAACGTGCCCGCTGTGGACACGACGAAGATGACGAAGATGGCGCCAATATGTAGACTCATGTCATAATTCTCGGACTCGTCGAGCGAGACGCAGCCACAACAGGTTTCTTCAGCCATAGTGGGAAAAAGTTTATCGAGCGAGACGTTGGACTGTGGCGCTGGGAGTGCAAATGTGGAAGTGATCCCTGAAAAGTATTATGTAATCGCGTCTCTGCTCTGTGAACGATTGACATCCAGTCCTGAGATTCTCAGGCTGAGAACGGAGCCTCAGTCTGAGCAGGTTCCACTCACCTATGAGATCGCCGTCGGCGAAGATGACGTCTCAACCGCCGCCGGATAAATTGACAGATAAAGTGCACCTGGGGAAATGTCAAAAGCGTGGGCTGTGGCAAAGAAAATACCGACCAGAATGACAGAAGGCGTATGTACACAAATCGCGCGATCCCAAAGGCATAATTTGATCTAACGGAAACACAAACCTGAAAAATCAGTGAAAGCAACTGCATCAACCATAAGTTTCATCTTTTGTAATTGTTGGTGGCAGTCACGACTAATTTCGAGAGCATTTGTACGCCACTTTAAACTCATACAAAGGGTTGATTGAGCCTCACACCCTTTGAGAATGAGAGTACACATGTATGAGTTTGGAGGTACGGCTGCACGTGAGAAAATCATTCATGTGTTATATTCTATGGTCATGGACCCACCGAAGTTGGCCGCAAAATCCTACGCGTCCTTCTCCTTGTCTTCGTCGTCCGTGGCCTGTTTGCCGATCGGTTGGTCAAGCTTCTTTTCGTGTGCAGTCACCGGTGCATGCGAGACCATCTTGCGCGCAATCATGTAGAACCAGGCATACTGTAGTAGGAAGAACGGAGAGCAGCCCAGCACGTACATTGGTTGGCACTGACTGACAACCCTCGGGATTATGTAGAGCGTGTTGAAGACCACGCGTGAAAGAAAAAAAGAGCTGGCGAAAAGCGCTCCCGCCACAGTGCTGTCTGTGAGTCGGTACCAGTTGTAGAAACCCGTGCTTACCTCGTTGGTTTGGATCCAGACGTACGCGTTCCCGAAGGAGGAGTCACACACTGTAGCTTCGTTCACAGTGAGCAGTACGCCCCAGTACAGACTGAAGATGTGGTGTCCGTATTCCATTTGCCTTGATCGTCGCAGCGACAGCGGACTGGCCAGTTTATCCGAGTGCATCATGGCCACGAGATCCACAAGGAAGTAGGAGAGTGAGATCGCGACTGAGATGGTCGTATCTAGACCCAAGTAGAGAGTGACAGTCGACGCAATCGTCGAGACGACACCGTGCGCCGCATTCAGTGTGATGATGTGGTTGCGTCCGCGGGCACCAGCGGGGACAGAGTTCAGTATAAGCGTCCAGAGGGCACCCCAACACGCGACGGCTAGCGCCAAGTTGGCCAAGCCTGACTCCGCTACCTTTGCCATTGTTTTAGCAATCAAATGGGGTCAAAC
>JAIKVB010000084.1:0-46573 GCA_024679045.1 Phytophthora brassicae | reverse complement strand
GTTTAGTAATGTTGCGTTCCATGGTGCAGGGTAATGCTCGGAGACATCACGCCAGTGCACATTCGCTCGCAGGCATTCGCGTGCTATATGGTTGTGAGTTACATTTGCAACATTTTGGTAGCAATTTACACGCTATCTGCCATCAGCTTTTTGGGTCGCGGCTCAAACCCCGAGAAGAACGGCATCGCCAAGCTTTATTTAATTCTCGGGTTCGTATGAGCTATGTGCGTTCGTTGGAAAGGGACGTACCCACTGACTAAAACCTCTGCGATGTGTATAATGTGGTATTAGCGGCGTGGCTGTGGCAGCCCTGACGTATATCTACAGCTTCGTGGAGGAAACTTCTCATACTAAGACGGCACCAGAAAAGCTCGCTGCAGATCAGAAATCCCTCTTGGTCGAGCAAGGTGGAGAAGGTTTGGATGAGGAATTCGGTATTTCACGCGAGACAACTGATCTGTAGGTGTGAGTGAGAAGGTAGTACACTATAAGGCAAGTTTTCGCTCGAGCACGTAAAAATTGATGAGTTGCGATCACGAAGCCGCGCCTTGATCATCTATCACTAGTCGCTAATTCTTCTTGTGTGGCCGATTGAAGCTACTTCAGAAGTTGTACAGCTTCAGCAATCTCTCGCACAGCCCTGGCAACGGATAACAGGCGTTCGCTATGGTCACTGGGTGAAAGCGAGTCGGTCAAAGCTTCCATTTTCTACAAACACAAAAAAACAAAAGGTCAATAATACGTATGTGTTGGAGGGTGAGAGGTGGTCTGCCGTAGCGAGTGGCTTGCTCAAAATGCAAAGATCGGACTTGTAAGTTCCATGTGATCGAGCCATAAAACATCTTCGCTTCACGTAGCAATATTCCCCATAGGCAAAGTCGCAGGCCAACAGCAGATTAGCCTCATGAAAAGAAAAACGGATGTTCCACCTGATAAAGTGCAGCGAGCGTCTGGCGACGAAGAGCGTTCACCTCTGCGTCACTCTCTGAGCTGGTAGAAGTGGCCGAAGAGTCAATCTTGCGCTTCGCTATGTACAGAACCCACACAACAAAAAGATCAGTCAATAGCTATAACAAAAGTGGGAACAACAAGACAGCGGAACTGTACCAGCACCATGAGCTGTTGTCGGTTGCAGTGCCTTTGCCTGCTCAAGCTCTTGCATCTCTCTCGCTTGTTTCGCTTGTTCTTGCAGGCGAAATTGCTGTTCAATGCGAAGCTTGCGTGCTTCCTCAGATCGAGCATCAGCCTCAGCTTGCTCCTTCTCTGCCGCAGCGGCTTGCTCGGCCTCCTTCTCTTGCTGCTGCTTCTTGGCCTCCTCCTCCGTAACCACGTACTGGTCACACCGCACACAATACATCTACATGCCAGTATCACCAAAGACGTCAGTTGTGCAGCATACTATCGCAATCAACAATCTTCCTTCCCAACCTTCCCCTGCTTATTGCGCATTAATGGCGTGTAGCAATCCTCGACCGGGCAACTCGCCCCCATCATCGTCCAGCCCTGCAGCATTTTCTCGCCCAGCAGCTTGCTGGCTTGGTCGCGCGAGCGTTTCGTAGGTGCGTCCGACATCTGCATACAAACGGCAGATCCCACACAAGAACAAGGTTAAGCTTAGCGAAGGTGACAGCGAGAGGTAGAGCTTCGACCTACGGCATCCATTGCAATTTGTAGAATGGCTCAATTATCACAATGTATCACATTGTAAAGGTTTATCCAGTCTATTTCTGTAACGTTTTTGGCGGGAAAGGCAAATATCACAATTACATTTTCAAGAATCATGGCGGAGGAAGCGTCGGGAACTGTGCGCGTGTGTCTGACGCGCTGTCCGCTTTTCAAGAATCATGG
Source organism: Phytophthora brassicae (assembly GCA_024679045.1). Taxonomy (NCBI): domain Eukaryota; phylum Oomycota; class Peronosporomycetes; order Peronosporales; family Peronosporaceae; genus Phytophthora; species Phytophthora brassicae. The sequence continues at coordinate 44,725 of JAIKVB010000084.1, read as the reverse complement.
CGGAGGAAGCGTCGGGAACTGTGCGCGTGTGTCTGACGCGCTGTCCGCTGCCGCCCGCAGAGGAGCAAGTGCACTCGTTGCCATGTCGTATCCACTTCGACGGTTCAGCCGCCGTAAAAACTTTTTTCCGGCCGCAGAAGGGCGACGGAAACAGCAACAGTACGGACAATGGGATTGGAGCTGAGGAACAGGACGTTACGGCGGACAAGAAGAGCGGAAGCGACACGTTATGCGCAGAGTTTCGCGGCATTCAGTTGCAGGGCCAGAAGCTCCCACTTGCGCCCTTTGGCTATGCCGGTGCGTTGTATTGGTATCGGGTACCGGGCTAAGTCGCTAATGGACGTTGGCTCTAATTGTTAGGTCTTGTACTGGAGGACAATGGACTACGACACCCTGACGACGAAGGCCGCATATGGGAGGTGGAGGACCATTTCAATGAAATCACTTGGTGGTAAGTTGCCAGGCTGATGACATGGACGAGAACTGGGTGGGCTAACTTGCGCTGGTTGCTGCTGTCTAGGGACGTACCGAACAACACAACGAGCGAGACGCAGCAGCTGCCGGTGGTGTTGCAGCAATGGCGTGACTTGTCGTCTGCGGTACGTAAATAAGTTTGCTACAATGGATTTGGTGTGTCACGACTTCGACCAAGGCGGGTCGCTTGCGCAATGATGTGAGCGTGGCGAACCTCTCGATGGTCGTTGCTGTTCTTGATCCACCGATCACTAGTCGGCGACCACTAAGCGGTAGCTCATCTAACGTACACCTATATGCCCCTTGTTTTGTAGATTCACGAGTCCTAATTGTTGAAGGCGGTCGCGGTATTATGATGCAAATTGCATGCGAAAGCAGATAGAAGTGCCTAAAAAAAGCGTGTTTATCATCTATAACCTGCCGAATCTTATGTTTGTAGCCAGATCGATACAGAGCAAAAATTGTTTTTTGATCTCCTCCGGAATATATAAATCTAGAAAATTTGATGCAGTTCATCCTGTCGATAACCCAGAACTCCGTAATATCACTCTCCCTTCGTTTTATTGGCCAGTTCGGCGCGTCACTAAAGCATTCGAAGCGGGATCTCGTCTCAAGAAGGATGGCGACCGGGACACGGCTTGCCACCGCTCACTCGGATAAGCTCGCGACGAGAGGCAAACGAATGGGTGGACTGAGTGATGTCGTGGCCAGGCTGGTACTGTTGCCTGTGGTGGGCGTGAGTCTCTGCGGGGCTGTGACGATCATGCTTGGACTGCAGTGGATGGAGACGCTGCAGCGTCAGCGTCAGTCGCTCCACTGGCGCGCGCATCTGTGGTCAATGCTGCTGACACTAGCGCTAACGCTTCTTCCCTCCAAGAGGCTCAAGACGGCTGCGTCGCCTTATACAACGCAGGGAGTTCAAATGCTGAACAGCTGCGACGGAGACATTAGTGGAGAGGACGACGACGACTCACGTCCAATGAAGAGACAAAGATCGGATTCGGTTGAGATGAATGATACGGAAGTTTCTGACGTAGAGGAAGAGAAGGAAAAGGACGAGGAGGAAGAAAATAGAGAAGAACAGGAAGAGACGTCACAGCAGGACAAAGGCCCGTTGAAACACCGTGTGCGGAGGCGCGTCTATATCTGGGACCTGGACGAGACGCTGGTCCTGTTCGCGTCACTGTATACGGGCACATTCGCTCAGACACACGGCAAAGAGGTGGCGCCGGGTGTGGCTCTAGGAGAGCAAATGATGACCTTCTTGCTCGCGGTATTGGAGCGTCACTTTTTCCTTAGTGACCTACATAATACAGATGTGGACCACATCGCTCATGTTGCTGCTACCGAGCCTGATATTGCTGACTCAGCGCAAAGGAGTGTCAATCTGACGGTGCAAGAACGATACGAACGCATTCGGGAGATCTATGAACGCCGTGGACATGTTGATTTTCTGCATGATGCGGATAGCGAGTGGTTCGCCATTCGAATCGCTTTAGTTGCGGCCATTGATAAGTTTTCTACGGGCTGGTTGCATGAAGCGCGGCAAGTCTTACAGCTCATTACAGAGTCTGCACACCCTCGAGCAGGATCGATACATACTGACGACAAGCCTGAAGAAGTGAGGAGTGCTGACAGCAATGCTGAGGAGGTGGAGACCGTAAACGTTTTAGTTACGAATACGCAGTTGGTTCCAGCGTTGTGCAAGTGCCTCATTTACCAGTTGGATACGTACTTCCCCATTGATCGCGTGTATAGCTCTGCAAAAATCCACAAGTATCGGTGCTTTGAAACTATCATGGAGAAGTATGAAGCTCCAGACGTGGAATTTATCGCAATTGGCGACGGACTCGAAGAAGAGCAGGTAAGTCTGGCACTTGGTCTGGAATTTCACAAGATTCGGTCACTTGTGGACCTCAAGCGCTTGCGTTACGACCTGCAGCTCGTTCAAATCAACAGCAACCCTTCTACAACTAGTACAACAACTGCGGCAACAGTAGACGCTCCGTCAGTTGCTACTACACCGATCTCCGTTGCTTCCCCCGTCAGTCAGACTGCTGTAGTGTAGACGGCAACAACCCGTATCGTTTTCTAACTTGCTTAGTCAACAACTGCGGCAACAGTAGACGCTCCGTCAGTTGCTACTACACCGATCTCCGTTGCTTCCCCCGCCAGTCAGACTGCTGTAGTGTAGACGGTAACAACCCGTATCGTTTTCTAACTTGCTTAGTCAATAGCAATCATTATTTATTCTTTTGCATGCGGTGTAATTCCTCAATGAAGTTTACCACTATCGACAATGGTGCAGGGAACGCAAGGTCTCTCCTGGCGAGTTTCTAAGCCGCCGATAGTCATGATTGTGCGCCATCCGCTAACAACTCGGCCAAATGCCACTACAAACAACCAAAATACAAGTAAGTCACTCATTATCTCAATACCGAAAAAAAAAACTTTGCGGTACCTTTACGACGATCAAGCCACGGCTGAGGTGCGAGAGTGATGAAGAACTGGGAGCCGTTTGTGTGAAGGCCTGTATTTGCCATGGACTATAACCAAAAACGTTAGAATATCCACGAGTATAAACGTTACACGTCGCTATGAACGTACTAAGATTCCGGTGGCGTTATGAGAGATAGCAAAGCTCTCATCACCAAATTCAAGTCCATAGAGTGAACGACAAGGGCCATCTCCTCGACTTTTGCCAGCCACATCACCGGCTTGAATCCAGCCTCCACTCACAACACGGTGTACTTGGTTACCCCGGAATCCAAGCTGTTGTGTTTCATCGCTAATATCAGGAACATTATGCTCGCAGAAAGCTAGAAAGTTTTTGCATGTTTTGGGGCAAACGCCGTAGTAAAGCTCAAGCTCAACCCGTGGCAGCGCCATACCATCGACTTCGAAGACCAAGAAAGCATATTGGTGTCCCGAGGACTCACGATAACGTGCCGAAGCCTCTTGAGCGGCTTCCTCCGCTTTTGCCTCCAGTGTTTCTTCTACCAGTGTCAGCTTTTCGTTATACTCCTTCCTTGAACTCTCACTGTCTTCCAAGACTGGCAGACCACCAAATGCTGCTGCGGCCAACAGTTCATTCTTCGAGAGCTGCGTCCTTTTCATTGCAAAGTCAAGCAAATCGTCTTCGCCATCTAACATGTCATTTGACGAATCCAACAGTAATATAACTGGTCGAGTTGTACGAAGTAACCCCGCACGCTTGCTTTTGGGAATTTTGTCTTGCTGGTTTTGTAAGTATTCCAGATATTCCATCTCCATCATTCCTTCTAAAGGAGACACAAAGATCGGATGAAGCTTCCGCAGTTCAAAAAGCAGCAGTTTACATCGCTGGTAAGCTACGTCACCCAGAAGACCCACCAACTCACAGCACTCCATTCCAGCTCCACCTGCAGACGCCATAACTAAAGAGTCAACTATTGCTGCCTTGAAAACTGCAATCCTTTTACGTCGCGACTATTTGCATCTTGCCCAACCTGAGCAAAACGAGTGTAAAACACAGTAACGACCAGTAACGACAGCAACGAGCACACACCCGCGTTCAAGATACAGCTTACCCCGTGGTATTCATTTCGATTTTCACGTATCTGTTAAAACCTCACAGCACGTAAACGCTTTAAACCTTGCTGTAATCCATCTTCGACTCGAGTTTCTTCGTCTCTCCCAACTTCCGCGCAGCTTTCATGAAATCCTCTTCTACGACGTACTCGCGATCAGCACGAATGGCGAACATACCAGCTTCGGTACACACATTGCGCATGTCGGCGCCGTTGAAACCATCTGTGAGCTTGACAATAGACTCATAGTCGATCTCGCCCTTCTTCGTGATGGGACCTGAGTGAATTTTGAGAATGTCCATGCGTGAGGACTCATTAGGCAGCGGAATCTCGATCTTACGGTCAAGTCGACCCGGACGCAGCAGTGCCGGATCCAGAATATCCGGTCGGTTCGTGGCCATGACCATCTTCACTTGTCCCAGAGCGTCGAAACCATCCAGTTGGTTCAGCAGCTCCATCAGCGTACGTTGAATTTCCCGATCCGCCGACGTTCCTTCCGAGTAACGACTTCCACCAATAGCATCAATTTCATCCATAAAGATGACGCACGGCTGGTGGTCTCGCGCGTATCCGAACATTTCACGAATCACACGGGCGCTTTCACCAATGTATTTGTCCACAATGGCACTCGCCACGACTTTCAAGAACGTGGCATTAATGTTGCATGCCAGTGCACGTGCCAGCAGCGTCTTGCCTGTACCCGGTGGGCCGTACAGCAGCACACCCTTGGGTGGCTTAATACCAACTCGAAGGAACAATTCTGGGTTCGTGAGCGGCAGCTCAATGACCTCACGAAGCTCGCGGATCTGCTCGTTCAGTCCTCCGATGGTCGAAAACGACACGTGGCCTGCGTCCTCTTTCAGCATGTGATACACTGTGGGGTCCACTTCACGTGGAAGGTGACGCATGATAGTGAGCGTCGTCATGTCCAGCGCCACACGAGTCCCCGACTTGAGTTTGCTCTTCTCGACTTTGGCACGGCATCCCACCACGTATCGTGGGCCGCTGGACGCCTTGACAATGAAGCGATCTTCGTCCAGCTGACGCAGCACTTCTCCAATGATTTGACCCACACTCTGCAAAAAGAAAGCTTTGTCAGTGGAAGAAAGTAATACATTTAGTGAAGAAAGACTCGAAATAACACCTGCAGAGCCTTGAGGTCGTCCTCCGTCTTGTTGAACTCCTTCACAAGTGTCTTGACGTTCTCACGCATGTTCTTCACCCTGTTTGTATATGATAAACGTCGATGGAGTAAGTAAACGACGGAAATCCCACTACATGAAGCGAAAGATCGCAGGCGATGAAACGCAGGATCTAACGCGAGTCAGAAAGCGAATTTCGCATGCAAAGAAAGAGTCATACCTGCTCTCCATCTCGCGATGCTCCATGACTTTCGCCTTGTACGCGTTGAGCACCTGTGTGCGCTCATCTTCAGTCGGGACAGACGCCATCTTTGCTTTGCTCGTTCGCTTATAGTCGAGTTCTCCCCTTTTTGGATACAGCGCATAATAATACAATATCCACCAATTAGAATGATTCATGTATCTAATTGGTAGAAAACATAATCTGAGTCAAGGGTGCGTCCGCCCAATGCCATTACGGTATTCGCCATGGATCGATTCCTGGAGGCTGCTGGCCGCGTGAAGCCCCTTTCGCGCTGCGAGGTCGGCGGTAATTCTCTGAAGAAATGTCTAACGCTGGTTGATCTCGTGGCTTATGGCGTGGGATGCTCCGTTGGCGCTGGTGTCTATTCACTCGTGGGTGTGGGCGCTCAGATTGCTGGTCCGAGTATCTCGCTATCGTTTCTACTTAGCGGCCTCGCCTGCATCTTCACGTCACTCACATACTCGGAATTTGCATCTCGTGTACCAGTACGTTACTGGTTTTTTTGACTGAGTTAGGGATGAGGCTCTAATGGTCTGTGGATGAAGGTCACGGGCTCAGCCTACACGTTCGTGTACATCACCTTCGGCGAGCTGGCGGCGTGGCTGATTGGATGGAATTTGACGTTAGGATATGGCATCTCGGCAGGTAAATGCATGAATTGGTACTTTACTGTTTGAAGAAGCGACTCACTGGTATAAATCATACTGTTTGTCAGCTGGAATCGCTCGTAGTTGGGCATCCTACGCGAACTTGTTCTTGCAACACTTCGGTATTCATCTACCGCACTGGCTCGTGCGGGTGGAACTACTTGGCATATCATGCAGTCTTATGGCGTCGTTCCTTGTGATTTGTTGCACGTTTATCCTCCTGGCTGGTGTTCACGTAAGTAGGTCGGAGGTGGCAAGCAATAAGTTCATAGATTAACTGAGGATTTTGATGTGTATAGGAATCCGCCAAGTTCAACGCTTTCGTAACGCTGCTAAACATTTCGGTACTGCTCTTCGTTGTAGCGTTTGGCAGCACAGAAGTGGATGTGACGTACTGGGAGCCATTTATGCCTGCGGGGATTCACGGCGTTGTGACAGGTGCTGGTGTCGTCTTTTTCGCGTACTTGGGCTTTGATATGGTCGCTTGTCTTGCTGAGGAGGTACATGAACCCCAGCGTACGCTTCCTAAGGGAATCATTGGCTCACTATTGATTTCCGTGACCATTTACGTCGGGGTTTCGCTCGTCGTAACTGGAATGGCTCCTGTGGATGTCCTGGGAGATGAAGTACCCCTTGTAAATGCATTTATCTTTCACGATGCTCCATGGGCTGGACGCATCGTATCGTTTGGCTCCATTTTCGGGCTTACCACTGCCGCATTTACGTGCCTTATGGGTCAGCCTCGCATTTTCTACCAGATGGCCAAAGATGGTCTGCTACCTTCCATCTTCGCCAACCTCCACGTCAGGACGAAAGTACCCGTCGCTAGTACAATCTTCACAGGATTTCTGGTTGCTTCGATTGCGTTCGTTTTCGAGCTTGATTTCTTGGCCAACGTGATTTCATGCGGAACATTACAAGTCTTTACTTTCGTCAATGGGGGCGTCCTTCTTCTGCGTATGCGTCCGTCTCTCAGTGGTGCTGGCGTTGTACACCGCGTTCTCCTGTACGTGATAGCGTGTTTTGCTCTGTCGCTGTCTTTCGTGTTCGACCTCTCGTGGGCGGTTCAAGGCGCTCTCGCTATAGTGGTGGTAGCTGCGTTCATTTACATCTACCAGCTCGACAAAATCAGGTACGCAGCAGCGCCAATGATTTATGGTTTGATGTTGAAAACTGCTGACCTCTTCGTTTGACAGTGCTATTACCACGTCATTTCAGTGTCCATTGGTACCGTTCGTGCCGTGTGTGGGCATCTTAGCCAACATTTTCATGATGGCAAGCATCCCAGGCGAGGGCTGGTACGTCCACATACTTTACGCATGTCGATGTATTGTATTATTAAACTAACAGGAAAATTCTGAGTGCATAACAGGATTGGTGTGTTTATCTGGCTGAGTCTGGGCTTGATCGTGTATCTATGCTACGGAATCCGTCACAGTGGGGCATCTTAGCCAACATTTTCATGATGGCAAGCATCCCAGGCGAGGGCTGGTACGTCCACATAACCTACTCGTGTCTATGTATTGAACCTCGAAGTATTATTAAGCTAACAGGAATGTTCTGGCTGTGTTCAACAGGATTGGGGTGTTTATCTGGCTGAGTCTGGGCTTGATCGTGTATCTGTGCTACGGAATCCGTCATAGTGTGCTGAACGACGGCGCCCTGTTACACCCATTGCTTTAAATGAGCGCGAGTTGCCATGTCGGTGAGAATATAGAGAACTGTGCAGCCCCCCTTCAACATCCTAGCCCAATCAAAAGCCTCTATCTTTAACTTCAACAATTCTAACCCAATCAAAAGCCTCTAATTTGTATCTATTTTGATCGTGCTACAACATTCAACAGCACTCGATCACATTCCTATGCGTGCAGCTTCAATGTCTTCTTCCATTAAGTGTCTCCTACCTTTCCAGCTCCCTCGACCTGATGACGATGTAGCTGATAGTGATGATAATACCCCAACAACCAGATCTCGCGACGACAGAATGCTCGGACTCTATCGCCAGGCAGTTCCTCTCGTCCAGCCACACTCCATTGCTGCAGTCAAAACGCTGGGGACAATTGTACGTGATCGCGAACTGGTGAAGCGGATGCTGCAGCGTCCAAAGCCGTACGCGAAGGAACTGGACAGACGACCCGTAAATTACGAAAGTTCTGCCTCAAAACCTTCGTCACATTCCACCTCATCCTGGTCTCCTGAAAGTGGATTACCAAGCAGCAACCAAAGCACAAGCCATCGTCACGTGATGTTTATGGCTTCGTGTGAAAAACTCATGGTGACTTTCGATCCGCAAGTGCGTCATACCAGACATGTAAAACTGGCACAAATCAAGCCATTGCTGCGCTTTCACGGCCTCGAGGTAAATGACGCAGCCTTCCGTCGATGGGAACAACGTTTGCCACCGTCAACTACTTCCGCAACAACAGGACCGAGTGTGTCAGTCACGGACTTTATTCAAGCTTGTCAGCTCTGGTTCACGGAGACTTCCGTTATCGACCATGTTCGAAGCTTGACCACTTGGCAGAAACAACAGAACGTAATAAAAGCAGGAAAGCGGCTTTATTCAAGCTTGTCAGCTCTGGTTCACGGAGACTTCCGTTATCGACCATGTTCGAAGCTTGTCCACTTGGCAGAAACAACAGAACGTAATAAAAGCAGGAAAGCGAAAGCATAAGAAACTTTCACCACTGCAATACGACCATCACCAGTCACCTGCACACGCCAAGCAGCCTCCATTCGACCAACTCGCACATGAAAGTGAAGCAACGAGTACTTTTTCGTACGAAACGTACGCTCATTGTCCACCTCCACGATCTCCTTCACTGAAAGCGTCAGTATCGGCGCCAGCGCTCATCAATGCAAAGTTTTGCTCGCACAACAAACCTGACCGAGCGACGATGGCAGTCGTGACGAAGCTTAAGAATGCCAAGCTGCAGCAACGTCAAAGGAAGAAAGAGGCTGAAGCCTTAGCTCGACAGTCACGACTGCAAAGTGCCGAGATCGCACGCGCGTTCACTGCAAGTGTGGCAATGATATCGCGTCATGTACACAACGAGGAAGTCCGCGATCACCGTGAGAGTGAGCTTGAATCGCAAATTGCACGGACAGATCAAACTCGTCACTGGAATCAACACCACAAAGCACACTGCCAGGCTGTTAGTCAGGATGCACGTGCACAACGAGCGCGTGAAGTTTGTGCAATGAAAGCTCTGGCTGAAGAAGAGCTGCTCTTGTCACGGGACTTCCGTTCACTTCGAGAGGAGGTTGTACGACGCAACAAACCTCTTTTTGCACTGTCATCTTCGACGAGCACCATCTTCACTCAACCGCCTGAGATTCTGGCTGCACGGGCCACTGCCAACTCTCAGGAAGACTACAGACGACTTGCTCGCGTGGAACGAGAACACGCTAAGCACATGCGCAGTTTGCAGCTACTGGACTATGCGTACGATCGGAAGCGGATGCTGGCCGATGCACTACAACCTCGTGCCAATTCTGCGTTCGTAGAAGTAGAAGTACGAGACGAAGAACTTCCAGCAGAACGTATCGTGCAGCTTGCTGGTGATGAACTATGGCGACAGATAGTACAGCAACAACAAGAAGGAGATCCAGAGCGTGTTGTGCTGTTCGTACCTCCTACCAACTCCCCACCAGCAGCTCTTCGCTACTTTGGCACGAATCGACCCATTTCGTTGCCAGCATTTGCTTCAAATGTCGACCGCAACCTTCAGTAGAGACTGTAAACGAAGCAAAGAACATGTATCTATTTGGCAAACAAAGCAAGAGTTAAGCTTCGTGTTAGGTAAAACAGCGCCCACATGGCTCAATTTCTCCTTAATGCTTGGGACCGAAGCTCATCTTGAACTTCTTCTTGGAGATCGTCTTGGGGTTGAAATGACCCTTACGGTGCTGCTTCTTCCATTTCTGACGACCAGCAGTACTCTTACCCACACCGATGTTACCGTAGCTGATACGATCCTCCACAGTCTGTTTCTTGTCGTTCTCGGTGTCAGGAGCAACAAACGTCTGCAATGGGTCGTTGTCCGTACGGCGCTTGCCGTCAGCAATGCGTTGTCGCTTGTTGTGTTTCTTCTTGGTACGTGCTGGTGCTGGTGGCTGCAGCTCAATAGGCACAAGATAGTCCGGGATCGTCGCCAAATGAGCTTGTACTGGCGCAGAACCCACCACCTTATCGTGCTCCAGCATGTTCAAATCACGCGGGTTAGCCTCAAAGTGTGCTGCCAATCGATCCGAGTTCAGCATCTCCTTCTTCACGTCAGCCAGTTGTGCTTCGCGCACAGCCACACGCGTGACTGCACGACGGACGTCTTCCACGCGGTAGCGGAAGCAGTCAATCTCTTTAAGGTCGAAAGCTAGCTCTGCAGGCTGCGCAATAACATCATTTGCCTCGGAGCGGACGGCCTGTTGCTTCGCCTGTACACGCTTCAGAGCGCGCTGCTCCTTGGGGTCATCTTTGCAAACAAAAGACAACGCTGTACCAGAGGCGCCACCACGCGCGGTACGACCAATGCGATGCGTATAGCCACGTCCGCTCTTCGGGAAATCCACGTTAATAACAAACTGGACGCCGCGGAAATCGACACCACGCGATACACCGTAGCTTTCATCATCGGCACGCCCACGCTTTGCTCCCACCTTCTTCTCCTTCTTCTCCTCACCGTCGTCATCGGATTCGTTTTCATCGCTGTCCGGTGCTTCATCGTCCTCTTTCTCGCTATCATTCTCCTCCTCGTTACTTTCATCGTCTTCTTCCTTCTCACTCTCATCGTCCGATTTCTCCTCATCCTTGTCCGATTCAGCGTCGGAATTCTCCTCGTCTTCATCAGCGTCCGCCTCTTCCTCTTCGTCGTCTTCCTCCTCAACTTCGTCCTCTTCCCCAACGTCGCGATCTACACTGTCGTCCGTGGCAATAAGGTAGTCAAAGAGGCCGCGGTTAAACTCCTCAATAATGTGTTGGCGCGAATTATGCGGCAACTTGGCGTTCAAAACTGCGCTCTTGATGACAAACTGTTCGAAGAAGAGCTTGAGTCTGTATGCTGCGTCCGTCGTGTTGACGAAGAAGATAACTTTGCCACTCACGACACCAAGACGCAGCAGTGCATAAAGCAGCAAGTCCTTATCAGCAGGGTTCACGGGAAGGTAAAACTGCTGCAGTTTGCCGTCTGTGGCGCCTTCCCGAAGAAGATAACTTTGCCACTCACGACACCAAGACGCAGCAGTGCATAAAGCAGCAAGTCCTTGTCAGCAGGGTTCACGGGAAGGTAAAACTGCTGCAGTTTGCCGTCTGTGGCGCCTTCTTCGAGCTTCACCACCGCCGGGTTGTGCAGAACCGAGCGCTTAAGCTTCTCCAGCTCGGGACTAAGAGTGGCCGACATACAGAACGTCTGACACGCCTTGGGTAACGCATTGAAAATGGTGCGAATGTCCTCTCCGTATCCAAAAGACAGCACCAGATCCGCTTCGTCAATGACGACGGTCTGTACAGAGTCCTTGAGCGTCACGTTGGCCGCTTCCAGGTGCGCCACGAGGCGGCCAGGCGTGGCCACCAACACGTCCGGCGCGTCACGCAGTAGCGCTTGTTGCGCACTCATGCTCTGTCCACCCAGTGCCAGCAGACTCACCGTGTCTTGGCAGTAGTACATGAGCTCCGTCATGTGGCGGCGCGTCTGTTCCACGAGCTCCTTAGTGGGCACAAGCACAAGTGCGCGTACAGCCGGCTCGCTGGCGGGTGTGTCCATCTTGTGCTGCAAAATTTTGTGTAATAACGGCAGTGCGAAGGCAGCCGTCTTGCCAGAGCCCGTGCGTGCGCGCACCAGCAAGTCCTTGCCCTGCAACGCCAGCGGAATGCAGTGCAATTGCACCAGCGTGGCGTGCACGAAGCGCATCTTGGCCACGGCCTTGGTCAGGCGGCGATCAAGACCGAACTCGCACTCAGCGAAAGGCTTTTGTCCGTCCAGCAGCGTCTCACTTAGCGTCATCTTGCTACGTTGCCACTAACGATGCCGAAGCGGAAGTGCTGCTTCCTTTGGTTGGTCGGCAACAATGGTGTGGCAGCACAGCTACAGATCGATTCTGGTGTAAATGTACACCAATGAGGTATTTTTGTTGACTACCAGACTCAAAATAAGCAAAATGCCTCAAATACATTGATTTATGTGGTTCACATAGTTTATCGTACTTCCCGCGCTTGAATTTCAAAATCCATTTATACAGGGCGACGGCCAGTCCATGACGGAGTCTGATACCGGAACAAGTGACCGCATGACTTCCTCGGTTCCCACCGCGCTCGACACGCCGCCCACGTCAACCAACGTGCAGGTTGCAGTGCGCTGCCGACCACTTAACAGCCGCGAAAAGTCCGCGGGTCGGGGTGCCGTCGTGCAATGCAAACCCAACTCGAACGAATTGGCGATCGTCAAGCGCAAAACGTACACATTCGACCGCGTTTTCGGTCAATACTCGACGCAAAAGGACGTCTTTACGTCCGTGGTGCGTCCAGCGGTGGACGAGGCGCTCGCCGGATATAATTGCACCGTCTTCGCCTATGGCCAGACGGGGACAGGTAAGACGTACACAATGCAGGGAGACCTCTCGCCGGGTAGCGAAATGGCGGGCATCATCCCACGCAGTGTGCGCCGCATTTTTAATGCACTGGAGGCCAGTGGAGAGGAGTTTAGCGTCCGCGTGTCCTTTTTGCAGCTTTACAACGAAGAACTTAAAGATTTACTAGACCCGGACTCAGACAAGAAGCTGCGGCTCATGGAAGACCCCAAGAAAGGCGGCATCTACTGCATCAACTTGCTGGAAGTCACGGCCATGACTGCGAAACACGTGCACGAGCTGGTGAACGCCGGCGTGAAGAACCGGGTCACATCCGAGACGCTCATGAACGAGAACTCGAGTCGTTCTCACAGCATTTTCACCATTCGTATCCACAGCAAAGAGCACAACGCGGCGGGCGAAGATTTGCTACGTGTTGGTCAGCTTAATCTCGTGGATCTTGCAGGCTCCGAGTGTGTAGGGCGCTCAGGAGCGCGCAACGCAAGGGCCCGCGAGGCTGGCACGATCAACCAAAGTTTGCTCACGCTGGGACGAGTAATCACAGCGCTGGTCGATAATCTCCCGCACGTCCCGTACCGGGACAGCAAATTGACTCGTTTGTTGCAGGAATCGCTGGGTGGGAGAGCGAAGACGACGATCATTGCTACATTGGCACCGTGCGCGGACAGTCTCGATGAAACGCTAAGTACACTGGAGTACGCATTCCGAGCCAAAAACATTAAGAACAAGCCCGAGTTAAACAAGAAGATGACAAAGGCGGGGCTACTGAACGATTTCGGAAGTGAAATTGAGACGCTTCGTGCAGAGCTGCGATCAGCTAGACTGAAAGATGGAGTGTACCTCACAATGGAGCATTATGGTGATTTGCAAGAGAAACTTTTCGGTCAAGCCGGACAACTGGCTGAGCTAGAGGATATGCTGAAGGCGAGGAACAGTGCTTGTAAAGTGCTGGAAGAAAACGCTGAGAAGCATGCGAACGAGGTAGCAGCTCTGACGTTTGCAAAGCAAGAGGTGAGCAATAAGTTGGCTGCTACGGAAGGTGAGCTGAGTTCTACGAAGGAGACACTGAGAAGCATGCGAACGAGGTAGCAGCTCTGACGTTTGCAAAGCAAGAGGTGAGCAATAAGTTAGCTGCTACGGAAGGTGAGCTGAGTTCTACGAAGGAGACGCTACAGAAGACGACCCAGGAGCTTCAGGATGCGCAGGCCGTGCTACACGCTTTTCAGGACAACGAACAAGTACTACTAGCCAACGGTGCTACGGCCGCAAAGATCTACAATGCTAGCGAAAATCGTGCCGCACTACTTTTGAAGAAGATTGGTATGTAAGGTGTTTTCTTTGATGACCCCACGCTTACAGACGACTAACTCTGTTTTTACATGGATGACAGAAAACACACAAGAGATCGAAGAAACCAACACAACGCTGACAATTTCGTATCGTAGCGAGTCTCAGTCCCAGATTAATTCATTTCTTGAGCGATTGGAGAAGCATAAGGAAAGTCAGGAGAATATGTTTCAAGATGTGTCGGTTGCTCTCCGTGAGCTCCAGAGTAGCCACTCAACTGACCTGGATGGCTTAGTCACAACTCTTAATGCTCTGCAAGGCTTGGTTGAAGCTCGAAGAGCGCAGGCTTCCGATTCACTCGCGAAAGACAACGCTGTAAAAAGTGGACAGCGTGATGAAGTGGCAGCAGCGATGGAAGCTCAGCAAGAAACAATTCAAAAGCAGCTTGAGAAGTTCGTTGATATTTCAAAAAATCACGCAATGACTATTGTTGAAGACATGGCCACGTCTAAATCGCGAAACTTGTCATTTCTGGAGAGCGTGCAGACGGCATTAAAGGAATCTCGTGGAGAAATGAACAGCTTTTTGACTGAGCAAAGCGACAAGTTGCTAGAGCTACAAGTTGCAATTGATATGTCGATTGAAAAGCAAGCAAAAGAACTCGATGAAAGCAAGGTGACGCTTACTACAGCGCTGAAGGACAGTCAGGCTCAGCAGGAAGAGGAACTGAATGCTATGAAAACTCACCTTGCTCAGTACATTGACAAGTGTATTCAAAGCCAAGCACAGAAACTCGTTGAGCAAACACAGCTCATCAAAGAAAACACGAAGAAACAACAGAAGCAGCTTTCGTACGTGCAGACCATGACGGAGCAAGAAATGAAGGTTGTTGTGCAGGCCATGAGCAGTCAGAACTCAAAGCATGAGAACGAGACAGCAGGACTTCGGGAGCGTTTGTCGGAAATGGGCAGTCAGCTTGGTGTATCTAACGAACGACAAACGGAGTTAATCCAGTCTCAAGAAGGGCTTCTAACTACGTGGAGTGATGAGACTGCTGCGCTGTCACAGAAGCACACTGAGGAAATGTCTAGTCTGGTCGAGAATCATTCGACGGTAGACACTGAAACCTCGACCATGAGAGAAGGAGAAATGAGTCAGTTTATCAATGATCACGAAGATCTCCGACAGCTTTTGGTCGGCGGGTGCAAAACCTTGGAGAAGGGACATACAAACCAAATCTCCAATACGAAGGACAAGATTGGATCCGTCTCTGCGCTTGGCAAGGAGATTATCGTCGAGGCGACAGAGGCTTCCACCAAGCAACTGCATGGCATGGAGAGTTACATGAAGAAGCGAAAGGTAAGGCTTACACAGCTTCTTTGCATTGTATCGCCCAGTGACTAACACGTACCTTGATTGATGATCAGATTAACGCACGAACGGGAGCTACACCGATGAAAAACGATGACCGTCCATTTCCCTGCTTCGAGGCCACCAATGTTGGCATTGAGCTGTTGCAATCGTTAGAGAACTCATCCAGCCACGCCAACTTATCAAGTACAGAGCCTGTCGCTGGCCACAAGCGGAGAAGGTTGAGTAATGCCGACTCAAGTGTAGTTGATGATGTCACGCCTGTCGTTGAAGTCACTTCCAGCCAGAACGATCCTCCAGTCGGCACTACTGAGACCACCACTACAAGCACTGTACCAGACATCAGTCAGGAGTCCATTGAAGTCAGGTCGGAGGAACCTATATTGGAGACAAGTTCAGTCGCAATGGCTACCAAAATGCAGACAAAAACCAAGACTATGACGTCCAATGGCACTCCATCCAAGATAAAGAAGATGGAACGCAATGCGTTGCCAAGGAAGAAGCCTGCAGTTGCCCACCCGCATAAGAACATGAAGGTGCAGAGTGCAGGCGCTCGTAAAGTGACTACCAAACCGTCCGCTCTCTCCGCCCCGAAACGATACCGTGCCAAATCGCCTCTAGGAGAGACCTCGAACTTCCGTTAGCATACAGTTAGTTATCATCTTGTCGTGTAAGTATAAGCATAAGTCCGTGTCTGATGCAAAAGTTCGGGCTATGATTTGGTGCAAGTTGAAGTGGTCTTACTTTCTGATTGGTGGAAAACAGTGATGAGTGGAACGGTCGCTATCCTATTTTCTCATTCGCCAATCTGCCGCCATGAAGGACGCAGACTGGAAGAAGGCGGATGTCGTCGCAACGGGTGAAGCCTCCACGAAGTTGCCGCAGGGTAAACGTCGATACCTGACTGCGTTCATTTGTCTCTGTGTCTCCACTATCTGTTATGCTGACCGTACGTCTCTCAGTCCTGAATTTGTCATACAAATTTTAGATTGATAATAATGTTATATTCGTTTACTGGGACTCTGTGTCTCCACTATCTGTTATGCTGACCGTACGTCTCTCAGTCCTGAATTTGTCATACAAATTTTAGATTGATAATAATGTTATATTCGTTTACTGGGAAATAGGAACCAATATGGGTATCGCGTTGCCTGCGTTTGTCAGCAACAAGAAGGAGCAGGGAGAAGTGTTGTCCGCCTTTTTCTACGGCTACATGTGCACGCAAGTACGTAGTCAGATTCAATCAGAAGCAGCGTAGCTTGAGGAACCAATATGGGTATCGCGTTGCCTGCGTTTGTCAGCAACAAGAAGGAGCAGGGAGAAGTGCTGTCCGCCTTTTTCTATGGCTACATGTGCACGCAAGTACGTAGTCAGATTCAATCAGAAGCAGCATAGCTTGAGCTGACCTTTTTCTAACTATTCTGTAGATCCCGGGAGGGTATTTTGCTACCAAATTTGGTGCCAAGGGCGTGCTCCTGACGGGAGTTATTGTCTGGACGATGTTTGTACGTGATGGCTACACTAGACCATGGTATTTTCTACCTCATGGCATACTGACTATTGTTGTATTCATGCTAGGACATGTCGACAGTGTTTGTGGCTAAATGCCTTACGTGCTTGTTCTTTACGAGAGCAGGTATGGGACTTGGAGAGGGTATTCTGTTCCCGTGCATGCACCAAATCGCTGGTGCGTGGTATCCTGTTCAAGAGCGAAGTCGCCTCGTGTCACTGGTGGCAAGTGGCTCGGATCTGGGAACCATCTCCGCGCTTCTTATATCGCCAGCAATAATGGCAGCTAGTGGATGGCAGCGAATTTTCGTGGTTTTTGGCGTGCTGAGCTTCATTTGGGTCGTCGTGTACGCTTTCATGGGAGTCAGTCGACCCGAAGAAGACCCCAAAATCACCACCGAAGAACGTAATTTCATCATCCGCAATCGAACTATCGATCCAGAAACACACCAACGTCAGAGCTCGAGGGCAGAAACGGATACTCATGCTATGAACTGGCGAGTTCTGCTGACTTCACGTCCTGCATGGGCAATCTACGTTGCCCACATGTGCTACAACTACAGTTGGTACATTCTACTGGGCTGGATCCCGCTGTATTTCAAACAAGTTTTGAACCTTGATTTGGCGAAGAAGGGCGGATTTGCCGCTGCACTGCCGTACATGTGTGGCTACACTGGCACTCTACTCTTTGGTCGCCTTGGAGATCTACTGGTAACTCGAGGCTACCGTGAGTTGCACGTGCGTCAGACCATGAACGCATTCTCCTTTCTAGGCTGCGCTTTCTTCCTCTTCTCGCTACGTCTCGCAACGACGGCACCCGTGGCTGTGGCTTTATTGTCACTTACACTCTTCACAAGTCGTGCTGCTATGGCTGGGTACTGGGTGAACATGATCGATGTGGCGCCAAATCACGCTGCACATGTTATGGGGGTCTCCAACACCTTTGGAACTATCCCAGGGATAATTGGAAACGTGGTCACGGGTGCCATTCTTGAAGCGACGGGATCTTGGGATCTCGTTTTTGCAATCGCTGCTCTTGTGCTCGTATTTGGAGCAGCTTTCTTCCATTGCTACGCCTCGGACAAGTCGATCTACGCACCCCCGAGCAGCGGCGGAAGGTACAGTAGTGCCAGTACTACCACAAGCAGTTTCCCTGGCACTCACAACTACGGTTTGTCTCTTTCATCTTCGATTCCGGAACTTCGTGACGAGGAAGAGAGTCTTCTTGAGAATCCAATGTGAGTCTGCGTTGAGTTGATAAATGACGTAGGAAATGGGGATTGTCATTAACATTAATGCTCACTTTGGCGCACGCTGTACCGACCTAAGGCGATTTTTTGGAGCTGCTGATGCGTAATTTCTTCCCTTGGGTATTTTTTTTTCATCTCAATGAAGAAATCTGTCGCTGCGACCCAATTTTCACGCTGCTCTTCAGCGTAAATCCGTTGAATGTAACTTTCTGCGTCAGGAAAAACGCGGTAAGCTGTAGCATCCTGCATAGTAGCGAAAATTGGAGCCACGAGCTGGTACTCTTCTGCGCGATTGCACATCTGCATCACTTGATTAAACACAGCTACACTGGGTGAATGACCAAACAAAGATTGCATATCGGCAAGCATCCGAACAGCTCGACGCCATTCGCCTACACTTTCGAGAGAATCCAACAACTGTGTCACTAGAAATTCCGGTGGAAGTTGACCTGTTGCAGTGTGCCATTTGTGAACAAGTGACGGTGCTTCAACCACTCGATTTGTATCCTGCAAAGTCGCACAGGCCTTGAGATAAGCTGAAAAGCTCGAGTCGCTCACCAGATCATTTTTCAACACGCGTTTGCGATCAAATAGTTTGTCGAAGATAGAAATGACACCTTCAGGGTCTTCGTTCACGGTACATGTAGCTATTGCACGCTCGAATGTAATCATGTCGGGCTTTACTCGGCTTCGTTGCATTTCGTCAATAAGGTCAAGAATGCTATGGCGAGCCCATAAAACTTGATCACGCTGTTCAGCTTCATAATCTCGTTTGGGCTTTACCTTTACGTCGGTAAAGTATTCGGTTATCTGAACGCCACGTTCTCCTTTCATAGGAAGATTCTCATCGCTTTCATTCTCCACTGTTTCAAGGTCATAGCAATAGTCTTCGCCTCGGTCTTTACCTCCACTGACTTCATCCAAATCGGACTCTTCCTCTCTGTTGATTCTGTTCTTTCTCCACCATGCGGCACGCTCTCCAGCTCTAACAAACGCTTCTAATGCTGTGTTATATGAAATGATATCGAGATTCACTCGGTCTTTATTTCGCACCACTCCCAGCACTTCCAGTGCTCGTCCAGGAAGCACAGCTTCAACACACGCCAGTATTACGCGGTTGTAGATACTAATCGAAACTCTACCAAGTTTGTCTTCCATCTCACTCGCGATATCCCAGGCACCAGACACATTTCCGACGCGGGCATAAGCGTACACCAAAGGCTCATAAGTCTCTACAGTAGGTTTAAATGTGCCCGACACTTCGATTGCTCGGAAAAGCTCCAATGCTCCATCTGGGTTTTTCGAGTTGGCACACAATTGCATCGCCCCACTCAAAACTTTCAGCGTTGGTGCATAGCCATCGGTAGTCATTATATGATCCAGGAAGTTTAACCCGACATCAAACTGCTGTTGACTTGCACAGGTAGCAAATAAAAGCCCCAAACTCGTGTCATCAGGCTGAAATCCACGTTCCTTCATCGTATTAAAGAGGGCGAATGATTCATCCACACCTCCAAGCCGCTGATAATAGTCAAGTCCATTGTTAAACACTCCGATGTCCAGTGATGCCAGCGGTGCGTCACGGCAGGTGGTGGTTATGAACTCGGTCATCCACATCATGAGCTCAGCATCTTGACCTTCGTTAAATACCTCACTTTCCTCTTCGGTGTCTTTAACTAAATCAAAACCACGTCTGCTATCTCCACTTGGGCTCTCCAAATACGTAGCAAACAAACGGAACAGCGCGTAATACGTCCCAGCCCCCGGATCAAGCTTTTGGTTCTCAGTGCACCATTCGAAGAACGAAAGTGCTTGCATCAACGTGTTAAGTCGTGTCTGTGGACTTCCAGCACCAACCTTTAGATTGGTAATGTGCGCCTTAATCACAGTATTCATGGTCACTTGATCAGGGTCCAGGCCATTCTCAATTATTTCATTCACGAACGGTTCAATTTGGCGGATATCACCACGCACCGCACAGGCGTTCAACAGTGCGTTGTAACTCCATGATGTCGGCGCACACTTCGGAAATGATTCTGCGTATTGCTTCATTTTCGTAAGCACTGACATAGCATCTTTTAACTGGCCTTGTCGCCCACAAGCACCCAAGAGTGCATTAAAATCCGAAGCATTTGCCGTCCCCGTCTTAATCATCTCATCCAAAACCAGTAGTTTACTCTTCAGTTTCAAAGAAAGTTTCTGGATAGCATGGTTGCTGCTAGAAAGGGGATTATGTACGTGCATGCGCTCAAGCGCTCGATCAAAACTCTCATTTTGACTTCGATTCAGGAAAAACATATCTTGTTCAGGTCGTGACATTCGAGAAGTGTCCTGTTCATCCAGTGGCCAGACTATTGGCTCAGAGATATTATCTCGCAACACAATCAACTTTTCTAACTTTGCTGTATCTTGCTTTTGCGCTTCTGACGAAGATGAGTTTTCATCCTCAATCCTCGTCAAGAGTTTACGCACATACTCAGCTTCATTCCAGTCACCACGCTGACGACAGCCATCCAGCAACGCATTCACTAACTTTGCTGTATCTTGCTTTTGCGCTTCTGACGAAGATGAGTTTTCATCCTCAATCCTCGTCAGAAGTTTACGCACATACTCAGCTTCATTCCAGTCACCACGCTGACGACAGCCATCTAGCAACGCATTCACCACTTGGCGCTTGATCGGCAACTTAATTGATTCCTCATACGGAAACATCTTTTCAACATTTTGCACAAACTTGACCGCATCGTTTACTGCGCCCTCGCTTAAAAGATAATACACCATCGTCCGAACTGTAACAGCGTCTGCAACTTCGCCAAACTCATTACCGATGCGCTTCACAAGGTTCAGCATCGGCTTCGATCGTCCAGTATTACGTGATAACACACGTAACATAGAATTAACCACCAAAATCGTTGGTTTTAGCCCCTCACTCTCCATTTCATCAAAATACTGTTCAGCAATTTGAACCATTCCTCGCTTCCGAGCACAACAATTAATCAGGAATCCATAGATCCTTGCATCGCGCTTAATTTCGCACTGCTCCATCTTCTCCAGTACGTGTTTCGCACCACTTAAATAGCGCGCCCGACTGCACGCAGCCATCGCCACTTGAAAGCTCGTCACATCAGCACAGCCGCGATCCACCATGACGTCCACCAGTGCCAGAATGCGCGTCAAGTTGGCGTTCTTTAGAGTCTTCTGATGCTTGCAAAGGTGACGAAGTAGCAGATTGTACGTGTACGGCCACAGGATTTGCACATCTGGGTGGCGACGCTGCAGAGTTTCTACTATGGCCCATGCTCGATTGTAGTCACTGTGCTCCAGCGCCTCCACAACCCGTCGATTGTAAAACCGCTTGCCTTTGTCTGCAGGTAGCGACTGTCCCACGTCCTTCACAGTGGCGCGTAGTCTCCATGAGAGCTTGGAAGCGTCTGTGAGTCGCTGAAGCGTCGTCTGTGGAGAAACTTGGCCATCATTCGACGTCAAAACTGCGAACTGGCGAGTGTAAAAACCTGCAGTTGGTAGATATGCGTCTCTAGATACAGTAGTCAATGCGTAGGCGAGCGAAGAGCTGCGTATCCGACGTAGCAGCGCGCGCCGAAGCGCCACCACCTGCGTCATTAAAAAGTCTGCGGCCGCGAGGGTATGGCAGATCATTGGTCTATAAATAAGTTGCGTTTCATCCAATCAAACTGCATGACCATCTTCCACTCATGAGTGATGGTCATCTCTTATTTTTACCCAATCAACGCACAAGACATAGAGTGCGCGCGCGCCTTTTCAGTTTTGAACTCAATATGCTGCGTCGACGAGCGACGCCCGGCGGCCCGCAGTTCAAGCCGTTCGTGCTGCCTGTGAAGGGTAACTCGTCGCAAATCCAGAAAGGAGATGATGCTGAAGACGTGTACGAAGACGCTAATGCTGACAACAACCGACAGGCCCTACGAAATGGTGCTACACTGGCGGTCAAGCGCCTTCCGTTCCTCTCGTTTCTAGTCATGGAGCCCCAGCGACGTGCTCAACAAATTCGTCTGCCCTTCAAGTCTCCATGTGGAGAGAGTGGACGTTCACAAGAGAGCAACCGCCTGTTGCAAGTCAAGACGCTGGGTATGAGACGTCGCTGGGGCGCTATCGGGCTTAAACCCATGGTTCGGCACGATCTCCCACCTGTAGAACTGGAAGTGGAGGAGCTTGAGATACCAATGGAAATGGAGACGCCAGTTCCAGAGGAACCCGTTGCTGCTGCTTCTCCAGCGGTGGATGCTCCGCCGCCTCTTGTACTGTGGCAGAGTGCTACAAACCCAGAGATGAAAGTTGTGGTGCCGGAGATCGTGGGCAAATTCTTGCGTCCTCATCAACGGGAGGGTGTCCAGTTTATGTTTGACTGTGTGTGTCAAGTGCGTGGCTTTGACGGCGAAGGATGCATCTTGGCAGATGATATGGGGCTAGGAAAGACTTTGCAGAGTATTGCGCTCATGTATACGCTATTCATGACCGGGATGGACTTGCAGCCGACGGTGAAGCGAGCGATTGTTGTATGTCCAACATCGCTTGTAAAGAATTGGGACGATGAGATCATCAAATGGCTCCATGGACGAGTGAAGACGGTGGCGCTTTTCGAAGCCAAGCGCGAGACGGTTATTAAAGGCATTAAGCAGTTTATTGAGGGTAGCAAACGCCCCAGGCCAGGCTTCTCCGCCCAGGTGCTGATCATATCGTACGAGACGTTCCGGATGCACGCGCAGAAATTCGTGGACACGCCAGCTAGTTGTGACCTTTTGATTTGTGACGAAGCGCATCGACTTAAGAACGCCAACTCGCAGATTAATAAGGCGCTGTCGTCTTTAGCGTGTCGGAAGCGTGTTCTTCTATCAGGAACGCCGATGCAGAACGATTTAGAGGAGTTTTTCGCTATGGTTGACTTCACCAACCCGAATATCCTCGGCACGCCCAGTGTATTTCGGAAGAATTACCTTGGTCCGATTTTAGTGGGTCGAGAACCGGACTCGACGGATCGTGAAAGAGGAGTGGCACAGTCGTGCTCTGCAATGCTCTGTGAAATTGTGAACCAGTTTATTTTGCGAAGAGGCAATATCCTTAACGCCAAACATCTGCCACCCAAGCTGATGCAGGTGGTTTGTTGTCCGCTGTCTCCATTGCAAGAGCAGCTCTATATGCATTTTCTGTCGTCCAGTGCCTGCCGGGATATGATGAAGCGTGGAAATGCCAATGTACTGTCGTCAATTACAGCACTGAAGAAGCTGTGTAACCATCCTCTGCTGATTTTTGACGAAATGGGCAAAACCAACACGAAACTGCCTGGGTTTGGAAATTGCGCACAATATTTCTCAGCAGCAAAGGAATCCAAAACTAGTGGAGGCGATAATGGTCAGCAACGACGTGGAGGTTTTGGTGCACGCACATGCTACCCCGAATGGTCGGGTAAGATGCTTTTGCTGGACCGGTTGATGATCTCAATGAGGAAAACGACAACGGACCGGATCGTGATTGTGTCCAACTATACGCAGACGTTGGACGTTGTGTCAAGCTTGTGTCAGGAGCGCCAACTACCTTTTGTTCGTCTGGACGGAACCACTTCTGCCAAGAAACGGAAGAAACTTGTCGACGTCTTCAATGACCCGACTACAAACTCGTTTGCATTTTTGCTTTCGAGCAAAGCTGGCGGATGTGGTTTGAACTTAATTGGAGCGAATCGCTTGGTACTATTTGATCCGGACTGGAACCCTGCAACAGATAAGCAGGCTGCTGCTCGTGTGTGGCGTGAGGGTCAAAAGAAAATGTGTTACGTTTATCGTTTTCTGGCGACGGGAACACTTGAAGAGAAGATCTTTCAACGGCAGTTGTCGAAGGAGGGGCTTCAAAATATTGTTGATGATAAAGAAGAAGTGAATTCGCTGTCCTCGAAGGATTTAAAGAGGCTGTTCGTATTTCGGAAGGACACAATGTCCGATACGCACGATCAACTGAAATGTGATCGCTGTCAGTGGAGAAGTACAGGTGATGCTTGTGGCGCGGATAAATCCCCTACTGTCATCACGATCGATGACGATGACGAAAGCGGAAAGGAGACGGGGAATGAGACTTTACTTGAAAAAGACACAACGACCGATGAAGAAATTGATAAGGACGCGGATCGAGGCTATCATCCGCAAATTGGAATGCCTCCTGAAGAAGATTTGAACAGCTGGGGTCACCACCGCTCATATGCTTCTGTTGATGATGAAGTAATGCAAGCAGCACTCCAGCAAGTTCAGAACGATTTGGTGAGTTTTGCGTTTACCTGTCGCATTGACTGGGAGCTGCTGCAGGAACACCAAGCTGAAAATGCAGAGAAAGATAATTTGCGGGACGAGGAGCGCAAGCGTAAGCGTATCGAGCTTATTGAAGCCGCAAACAAAAAAGAAGAGGAGAATAAATCCAAAAGCTCCAAACCGAAGAAAGGTAAGGGCGTGCAATCGGACGAATCGGAAGCTGAGTTTTCCAGTAGCAGCGATGAAGGTGTACACGACGATATTCTCGGCGAGAGTGAATCGGAAAGCGAGGGTGAAGATGGACTTTTGTCAGCTCCAAGACGCGGTTCTGTGGCATCTGACGTCGATATTTCGTGCACTCCAAAACCACCTATATTGCGTCCTCCACCTCAAATTGCGTCTTTGGAAGCATCGAGACACCCGCACCAAGCTGAGGTGCCGGTGTTAACACCTTCGACGCTAAAGAGAAGGGTGTCATTTGCTCAGGAGGTTGACAGTTTGGCAGACGACATTCACTCGCCAAAGAAGCAGCGTGTTAATGATTTTACTGATTCCGACGACGATGACGCCTTCATTGAAAACGTTCTGAGTGATCCACGCGCAGCTCGTGAAGAAAAATCACATGCAAAGGAAGAGCACAAAGACAACTCAGGTAATGATGTCCCACACGTTTGGAGCTGCTCACGTTGCACATTGATTAATCCTGGCACTAATCCTAGTTGTTCAGGCTGCGGACTTCGATATCGTCGATCGCGCCCACAAATCATTAATCTCGGTGACGACGAAGACGAAGACTGGTAGGTAGGTATAGTTAATAGAATATAACGATTCATCATCTCTACATTTTTTGATACAGGCGGCGTGCTAGCACCGCTCAAAGCCTTCGCAATCCGAAAACATTGGATGCGTCGTCTAGCGCCTCAACCTACAGGAATAGAATATAACGATTCATCATCTCTACATTTTTTGATACAGGCGGCGTGCTAGCACCGCTCAAGGCCTTCGCAATCCGAAAAAATTGGATGCGTCATCTAACGCCTCAACCTACAGGGCGAGCACCTTTCGACCGACTAAATGCCTTTGCGACCGTCGTAGCCTCCTCTCGCCTCAGCGATGCCCATAGATCATCCGTCTTCTCCGAGATTTCATCTTTCATAGACCCACCGCTCTGCGTAATTTTCTTTGTCTTTAATACCCTCCTGGGTTTGCGCCGTGGTTCCGTGGTAGTATGATACACTTTTTGCATATTCTTTTCGTCTGCTTGCAATGCTCGCCATGCAGCTGCCGCTTTGTCAGTTACAACAACGCTGGACGTAGCAGCTCTCGCGTCCTTGTGATGACTGTCTTTGCTGATCGCCAATTGGTGTAGCTTCATAGCAATGTCGTTATCGTCCTGACTACATCGCTGCAGTCTCTCCAGCAACACACCAACCGAGGGGTTTCCTGGTTCAAGCTGCTTCGCCATAATTGCATCTTCCATTGCCAGCTGCATGGTCACACAACATAAACAACTTAAGCATTCTCTCCAGTCAGCTCTTTTGTTATAGCTTACCTGTTGAAGTCCTCTTTAAACAACTTAAGCATTCTCTCCAGTCAGCTCTTTTGTTATAGCTTACCTGTTGAAGTCCTCTGTGCTCTCGTGTCAAAGCTCGTCGGAAATACGCTTTCAAATACGATGGATCCATTGCTATCACTGCACTACAGTCCTCCTCCGCTGCTGCTAGTGCGTCCTCGTCACGCGGCATCTTTTGCTATCACTGCACTACAGTCCTCCTCCGCTGCTGCTAGTGCGTCCTCGTCACGCGGCATCTGGATCCACGCCCAGGCACGATTAAGCCGCACTGCGGACTCGAGAGACTCCGCCGCTTCACCCGCGACGCCATTGCCTTGCAGCATCTCAATCAAAGAGCTATACACTTGCACAGCTTCAACATATTGTTCCTGTTGGAACAGCATGTTGGCTTCGCGCTTCCTGGTCTCCAGCGCCTCCATCGTTGTCAAAAGTATCCAAATGAAGCTGCGTCCTTTCACAAAGGGAGATGTTTGCACGTCGATTGGCAGATGCTGAGACTAATTTGTGCTTTTGCACCAATCACCCAGTACTGACACCCTGACATGCTGATTGTTATTGCACGCATTTTGACCCAATCCTTAGTCTAATGGAATAGACACATTGGGCTTCGAAGCATGCTAGAGATTGTATACCTATCTTAAATACGAATTGAATGTTTTGACGTTGGCGGGACTCGAACTCACACCGATCGAGTGGATCCCTGCCATCGTAGCCATCTGAGCCACAGGCAACTCATATAATGAAAAAGTCACATGCTTATCAAATCTTGCTTTCAATAGCATCGACACAACCTAAGTATGGCAGAAGGATTAGTATATTGCGTAGTACTGTAGTAACACGAGAAGTCCCAGTTGGAAGCGCTTGATGAAGTCTATCTAGGGATTGACGATGCTCTTGGCGAATGCTTCGACATCGGCAGCGCGGCTGGCGGTATCGGGCGCGTCCTCAATGATCTTCACGATCTTGGAGCCAATAACGACGCCGTCCGCGAGCGCACTGGCCTGCACAAAGTGCTGGCGCGTCGAAAGACCAAAGCCCAGCGCCAACGGATGCTTAACATTCGCACGAACTGCAGCACAAAAACACCACATCAGTTAGCAAACGACCCCATTAAAACTCGAATAACTGCAGCTTACCGCTGGCCTGCACAAAGTGCTGGCGCGTCGAGAGACCAAAGCCCAATGCCAACGGATGCTTAACATTCGCACGAACTTTAGCACAAAACACCACATCAGTTAGCAAACGACCCCATTAAAACTCGAATAACTGCAGCTTACTCTTTGCCATGAATGAGTCCAAATTCTGCGGTAGCTCGGTACGGGCACCCGTGACACCCGTCAGACTCACACAGTACACAAAGCCGTGTGCAACTGAGTCAATGAGCTTCATGCGCTCCTCAGTCGTCGTGGGGGACACAAGCGGAATGTACGAAAGACCGTGTTCAGCTGCGCTGTTACTCAACGACTTGGCTTCCTCAGGAGGAAGGTCCACAATAATGAATCCGTCCACTCCAGCTACAGACCACACAACGAGACTGTAAGTCAGCCACCTCATACTCAGGAGTCCCATCACACAGTCCATTACCTTTCTGAGCATCAGGGCAGATTTTGTCCTCTCCATACTGCATTATGTTGTTGTAGTAGCCCATGAGCACCACAGGCGTCAAAAGGCCCTTGGCACGCGCTTCGCTCACTGTGGCCAGGACGTCGTGCAGCGTAATGCCCTGGTCCACGCCCACCTGGTGGGCCCGCTGGATGGTCGGACCATCGGCCTGCGGGTCCGAGTACGGGATGCCCACCTCAATGATGTTGGCACCGCCGCGCTGCAGTCCCAACAGGATCTCCACGGTGTCGGCCTTGGTCTTAAATGCGCAGGGTACGAAGGTGATGAAGGCGGCCGTGTTGTTGGCCTTGCGCTCTGCGAAAACCTCAGCGATGGTAGGTCTGTAGCAAGCATTGCAAACAATAGGTCAATGCATTGCTAGGAGTGTGAAGACGATTTGGCACGCACCTGCTCATATTGATCTGTTGCTTGCGTGGCAGGTCTGAGTATGGCACAGGGAGTGCCCAAGAGCAAAACGTCCACTTCAGGCTCCAGTGGATCATAATTGGCTGAAAAGGCGTCAGTTTGCAATTTCAGCCAGGCAGATCGCACAAAAGTGCGCATAATCTTGATTTTGCCGCAAACGATCTTTCCGCCAATCAAATACAGGCATCCACGAATTTTATAAAAACCTCTACTTGTAGCCATGTGCAAGTTGCGATCGATGTCAACGTAAATGGCTTACCGGGAATTGATATTTATAAGCGACTGTTTTACGGTATTAAGCTGCGTGCGGACGTTTCTTGAGCACGCCGTTCTTCTTGGGTTGGATGTGGCTGCGTATGCCGCAGGTGGAGCAGATGGGTCGGAACTCGCAGAAGAGTGAGAGACACACTGGACACACGTAAGCTGTGGAAATCACCTCACGGTGGCAGAAACACATTGCACGGAAGTCCACCAGGTCTTGGGACGGAAGCTTCAGCAACTTGCGCATGGATGGATCTGGTAGGTAAATCGAGATGAGGTACTGCAGTAGACCAGTGGGGTCATTGGGCTTATAGTAGATGCCGCCTGTAAGATACGCAGCCTGCTGCATGAACGACGAGTGCTCTGCAGCGAGAATACAGGCGTCCACTGCCACACTCTTCTTTTGTGCCGAAAAGATGCCGTTCATGACGGCAATGTAGTGCTCCGACACGTCTGGAGACTTTTGAATGACCAAGATCCGCGGACGCAGATCCGGCTCCTCGTTAATGGCACGATTGATAACTGCACGCACGCAAATACAAGCACCAATACGTGAGTTCTCCCAGTCTATAATCACATTCTAATAGCATATCAACCCACAACACAGAGCACGAGAAAGCGACGCCGCGATAGCCGTTCTGTTAGGCTTGGCGGGGTCCAGTGGAGCGTTGCTCAGCTGCTGTAAACGCTGCATTACACCAGCATTGACTTTAGCCGCCTGCTCCGCATTGCCTGACGTATCGTCCTGTTCTGGATCTGGATACAACATGGCGCTTTTGCCGGCGTGGGCGGCGATGATCACAATGCGATTGCTTCGGTGCAGCAGTAGGTACGAGTTCACGAACACCAGCGTGCTGGATATGAGTTGCTGCAGCCCAGCACGATCAGCCGCCCCACCACCCTGCGCAAACCAGTGCACTGGACTGGTGTCGATCACCAGCACCAGAAGTCCTTCAGTTGCCGCCTCGCTGGTGAGAGCCCCATTCGCCTGCGCGCTGGCCATGCTCGAATGGGGATTGAGTCTGTTACGTACGAAACACTAAATTGGAGTACATTACATGAGAAACAAGAACCGTGACAACGTTATTCTGTGCATTCATTTACGATGTGCTGTGCACCAGAAAGCTATCTTGACTGCTGTGCTTACAGACTCCAGAGCATGGTGGACACAAGACCCAGGCAGGCTGCGAGGCTGGCGGCCACGAGCTGCGACGACCCGTTCTTGTTCGAAATGCTGGATGTCGAGTCCTTGTCTGCGCTTGAGGACGAGGCTTTGTCTGCGCTCGAGGACGAGACTTCGTTTGCACTCGAGGATGACGTAGTTGTCGTGCTGGTACTGCCTGTGGTGTCCGACGGGCCGCTACCAGGGGACACGGTACCAACGCCATCCGACGTAGAGGAAGAATCAGCCGACGACGTATTAGAGCTAGTGGAGTTGCCCGCTGTGGAGTAGTCTCCCGTCTTGGTAAACGTAAGACTCTCGTAAGACGACTTGAGAGCTCCTGCCTCGTCGAAGATACCGAAGTGTGACTCGACCGTGGTCTTGTCTTTCGACTGCTCCTCCTTGTATGGGGTATCGAAGCCGGCGAAGTAGTAGTACTTCCAGCCCTTGGCCTCGGCCAGCTCGTAGAAGTCGTTCAGGTAGATGGCAGCGTTCTCAGCGGACGCCTCCGACCCCTTCTCAGCCGTACCGCCCGTTGGCCAGCCGGTCTCACTGATGATGACCTCGAGGTCACCCGCCAGCTTAAGCAGAGGTTGAATACGCTTGTTGAATTGGGCGACAGCCTTGTCAGCGTCAATCTTCTCCCAGAACGGGAACTGGTTAATAGTCACAATATCGCCGGCCTTGAGCATGTCCGGGTATTGCACGAACGTATCGATGATGTCCGTGATACTAATGGGCACGCTCACGTCGTTGTCAGCCATGACCTTCTTGAAGTCGTTCAAGTAGTCGATGGCCTGTTTAGCCGTGATATCCTCACGGTAAACAGCCTCACTGCCGACGTTAATGCCTACAACATTGCTGTCGATGTGGCCGGCGCTGAGGAGTTCCTTGAACGCCTTCACCTCAGCATCGTACACCTTCGAGTCCTCGGAAACCCAGACGCCGAGCCATACGGTGAGCGACAGTTCCTTGGCGGCCGTAAGAACGCCCGTCACGTCGCAGTCCGAGAGACTGTATGTGCGCACATTGGACGTAATGGTGCTGAGGATCTTGAGGTCGGATGCGATTTCGTCCGCAGATTTGCACTTGTTAGGGACCCAGTCCGCACCCTTGCGCAAGTCGTAGTTGAGTCCGTAGAGCTTCTGGTCCAGCGCCACCGTCGAGGAGGCAAGCACGGCTACAGCGGCTGCAGCGGAGAGTGAAAGCACATGCACCATTACTGACTTGCTGGTTGTATGGAGAGAAACCTGAGTTGTGTTACCACTTGATCTCGAAAAAGCAAATCGGTTAATGATGCGAGAGAGAGGTACAGGCGGTTTGCTAGAACATTTTTCAGCCAATGGACGCCGATGGGATTCAGATTCTGAGTTATTGCCTGTCGTCGTACTGAAAACCTGGTTCAAGCTGACGAGGCAGGAACTACGTGCCTGGACCACTTTCTACAATATATGTTTCGGGGTGTTGGAAGTTGTGTCGCCTCCTTTGACAATGCGGTACTGTACAATGGACAATCGTACGTGCACGTCGTTGAACAGAGGGTGGATGAATATCGACCGCTTTACGCGAGGTTCGTTGCGTTGCGATTATAGAGATTTATTGTCACGGGATGTGTATCACTACTACCAGTATTAATACTACAAAGTATTAACACCAGTAGTATTTCATGCACCAATACATGTACTAGTAGTACGTACAATACTACTGTAGTACTGGTAATATTTGCATTAATACATGTACTAGTAGTACGTACAGTAGTATATGCATTAATACATCTACCAGTAGTACGTACAGTAGAACAGTACTATACTACCTAGCGTTAGTATGTTATTGCCAATAACATACTACATGTAACGTATCAAACCAATAACTTATTGGTTTGATGCGGAGTCTGCTCCTTCGCGACGGCGAGCGAACGCGTTAAAGATTTGTTCAAGACTGGTCTGCGAGAGGCTGTATTCCTTGACGCCCAGTCGTTTTTTGGCGGCTTCGACGACTTCAAACATGCGAGACAGTGCAATAGCCGAAGCTGGGACTAACTCCACATCAACTGACGTTGCTGCAAAACTGTTGCAAGAAATGCCAGACACTTTGTATCGGCAGAAGTCAGCTTGGCGTTCAAGCAGCGTCACACCGTCAAACTGGTCTCGAAGAAAGTCATCCAGTCGCTGGACGTGGTCCTCTAGGATCCACCAGTGACAAAATGAAGCGATCTCGATGGTGCTTTTGGCGCGATCGAAACGGGTCGAAAACGCTGCAGACGCCAACTCACTACGTTGTGCATTCCCAAGAGCTTCACATATTCGTTCAACTTGCGATGTAGCCATTTGAGCTCCATCTTCCTCCTGTTGTGGGATCTCAAGGTGGTTACAAACCTGATGAATTAGCTCTAAAATCACTTCCAACTCTGGTATTTCAAGCTTGCATTCAAGCATAAATCCATCTCCAAAGCGAGTTTTCAAGTGAGGGATGCTACCAAAGCAACGAAGACCTCCATCCACCATAATTCCAGCTTTACTGCACAAAGCTTCACATTCTTCCATGGAATGAGTTGTTAGCATTACTGTAGACCGCCGGGACTGTACCGATGCCTCCAGAATCACATCCCAAAGTAGACGCCGAGAGAACGGGTCAACGCCCGTGGATGGTTCGTCCAGCACTAAGACACTCGGCTCGCCTATCATTGCGATTGCGAGCGACAGTTTCCGTTTATTTCCACCACTCAAACTCCCTGCGAGTTTATCAGCGAAACTTTGAATTTGCAGTTTCTCCAGCAACCGATTGACTTCCTTTTGGAGACTGGCACGTGTATTAAAACCCTTGATTCGACCAAAGAGCTCGAGGTGCTCGCGAACAGTTAGCAAATCGATTAACGCGTCGAATTGGGGGCAGTAGCCGATGGAATCACGAGCTCGACTTCGTTGGTTGCAGATATCAAAGCCGTTAATTGTTGCAGTCCCAGATGTTGGTAAGAGATCACCTGTAAGAACTTTCATAGTCGTAGTCTTGCCGGCTCCATTCACCCCCAAAAACCCAAAACATTCGCCCTGTTGCAGACCAAAAGAGAGGCATTTTACAGCACGCTTTCCGTTCGGATACTTCTTCTCAAGCTCAAAAATCTGAACAACTTCCGAACTGGCATTCAGTGAAAGCTGATTTTCACGTACACGCTGCGCTTCTTTCGCTACGTCAACGTCAATTTCTTCAGCATCAATCACTTTATCCCCAGCGAACTGTTGGACGTGGAGTTTTGCATTGTTACATAACAAGCGGGTGGTACTAAGAAGTGCAAAAGTGACTTGGGACCAAAACTGAGCGATCCGAAAGCGTATACTCCCCACCCGCATCATATCAACTCCAACAGTAAGCAAAATGAACACAGGACACTCGATCAGGAGATACCAAATGTCAGTACCAGCGATATCAGCATCAAAGGCGCTACGAACGTTAGAAGAGAGTCCGAAAAGAGCAACAAGATCTGCTACTAAAAGATTTAAAAGTCCATTTCCCAATGCAAACAGGGGTGAACATCGCCAAACGTAAACAAGAACTTGATTTGCTTCTTGAGTCGACTCCAATGAACTCATCGTGAAGCTCAGAAGAAGCAGCAAAAGCCCCAGAAAGAAATTAATCATGACTGTGTAGAGTAAACACTCGCTAGGTTTCTCCATTACATGGGACAGTAGATACGTCCATGGAGCAATTGCAGCTCCAAACAGTACAAAAAGAGTGAAAATTGCAGCAGGAACGTCTTGTGTACATGAATCGCAAGTCTTTCCACCACTTAGAGACGATGTTACTCCGTACGAACGAAGAAGAAGAATTGCTGCTACCATTGGTACGAGATACAATGTCATATCAAAGATGAAATTCGCTAACCAGTACGCAAAGAAGGACAGACCAGCAAGGAGTTGCTGATACTTGGCGTTCTGCTCCAGTTGCTTCTCTTTGACGATGTACGGCATTATAGACGCAGGAATGAACGTGAAGGCTATCACGATGAAAATGACAGCCGGGAAGCTCAGAAACGAACTGAAAATGGATCGCGTCTTAAAAGAAAGCGGCAGTGGGTGCGATAAAACGCGAATTGTCACGTTTGAGACCGATTTCTGTCTTCCCGAAGCTTTGGACAGCAGAAAGCGATGAATTGCGTTGTCTATGAGGTGTTTGTACGTTGGTGCAGCGTGAGTTGACGAGGAATTTGCTAATATGTTGTAACTTAACGTGTTTGTAGCTTCTGATGCATACAGATGATAACCTCCAAACTGTCCTTCAACTGGAACTTTTGTAGGAGAGCTGGACAAATTAGCATTCGGTGAATACCCATATCCTTTCTTGAAAACAAGCTCTGCGAACCGAAGACTGTACCCACTACTATCGTTTGGGGAAATTGACGGGGAGTCATAGGTTATCCCAAAAAGTGTAGGGGTAGTCAGTCCATTGTACACAATTGGATCCATTTCAAGCTCGTACGCAACGCTATCCGTAAAAAACGCTGGTTCAACCAGTTCGGAGCACCACATATTACTTCTTCCCACGTTATTTGGACAACTAAACGGGACTGGGGTGAGCTTTGTGCGTTCATACTGCACAATTGGGGACAATTCCAGCTTTGGATCATTTACTAGCACGGTACTATACTTCAGTGCTGAAAGTCCAACAAATATGGCGACAATGGGAAGAATCGTGCTAAAGAACACCATATTGAAGTCCCGTTTCCCACATTGCACTCTTTTACGGAGCAAAGCGTTCAATTGATTAATAAACGCTTTCAAAGGATTAGTGTGCAGGACTTTGAACTCCGAAGTACCGTACTCAAGTGTACCTTTGCTTATAGAATTTACACCAACTGTCAAGGCATTTCTTTCAAGTTTTTCAGTATCGTCATGACTCTCAGCAACTTTTAAAAATATTTCTTCAAGTGTAGTTACAGAAATGGCGAAAGAAATAATACCAAGATCGAGTTGACGAGCCTCCAAGTCTCGAAACAAAGCTGGAAAGCTAGCAGATGATTCAAATGGTAGCTGAAAAGTGAACTCGGTTCCAATATCTGACGCGATTAGAGCTTGTGGTACATATCGTTCAACTAACAACGTGACTGGTCCAGAGTGTACAGTGAGGGTGTCTAAGCCACCATTCTGTCGTACAAAACTGAGACGATACCCCACACCAAACCGCTTTTTCAAGAACAGTGACGACCCAACACATCGAAGTTTTCCTTCCGCCATGATAGCAATTCGGTCTCCTAAAATGTCCGCTTCATCCATAAAGTGGGTCGTCAAAATCAACACCCGACCAGTACGATTACGTTGAATTAATTCCCATGTACTGCGTCGACTGTACGGGTCCATCCCTGCAGTTGGTTCGTCTAAAAACACCACTGAGCTATTGCCTAGAAACGCGATAGCTAGCGATAACTTCCGTTGCATTCCGCCTGACAGAGCATGAGATTGTACATTGCTTTTCTCTCTCAGCCCAACTTCGTTGATCTTTCTTGCTACTTCCATTAGCAGTTCACTTTTGTCAATAATGCCTTTAAGACGTCCGTAAAATATTAAATGTTCCTTCACAGTCAAGTCAGGGTAGAGAACACTGTGTTGGGGACAATAACCAAGTGACTGGCGGATAAACCGCATATCCGTGAGGATGGAATAACCACGAACCCATGCGTTTCCACTAGACGGTGCCGTCATTCCTGTCAGCATGGACATTACTGTTGTTTTACCTGCACCATTATGGCCTAGCAGGCAAGTAATTTGTCCCTCATAAAGTTTCAACCGCAATCCGTGCACTACAACTTTTGTGCCTCCAGGAACCGAAAACTCCTTCCGCAAGCCCGCAATGATCACTGCGCGGTTGATTTGCCCCTCATAAAGTTTCAACCGCAATCCGTGCACTGCAACTTTTGTGCCTCCAGGAACCGAAAACTCCTTCCGCAAGCCCGCAATGATCACTGCGCGGTCATTTTTTTCTTGTTCTTTCAGGTCATGATTAACAGGCTCAGCCGAGTCACACTCCACTGTAATATCCACTTCCTCATCATGTATTCTTCCCGCCGACACGAGTTGAGTAGCTTGTGGACACCAATACGTTTTCGTCAAGATAAAATACCACTTTTCTGCTACACCGAACTCTTGTGGGACCACTTTCTCGAAATATTTCCCAAGTAAAATATAAAGCAAAGTATCCAAAATTTGCATTCCGACGGCGTTTGCAAAGCGAAAATTATTTACTTGGTCCTTTGCGTTTGCAGTAGTCACTCCTATGTCATAAGACTCGAGCTTAGCAATGACCCCAATACCCTGGGAAAGTGATATTGGTGGAAGCAGTCCCGCAATCGTTCGAGCTGATTCACTGGAATTGTCATTAAAACTGTAAGATATGAAAAACATCATGAAGAAGAGACCCATACCTGCTAGCGACCCGGCGCGCGCCCGTGAGAACAAGCTACTTATCATAAATCCATAACTAAAGCTGCTCATTGCGAATGTGAGAAAGAAGACAAAGAGCAATTTGACATCCGAATTGGGGAAAAGCAGCGCGTGAGCCCCAACAGCTTGCAGTATTGCTCCCAATATTAATATTGGTAAGTACGCAAGCACCCAACCAGCAAAGAGTTCATTATTCCGTGCTCCAAGGATACACATGAGCTCTCGAGACCTTGTTTCTTTCTCCATTAGAAACGACACGATAACTCGGGATACGAGATACAGGTAAGATAAAACAAAACCTATAGGGAATACCAGCGCAACTTTACCGAAGAATGGTGCATAGCGAAATGCCTGGGTGGGGCTTCCAAAAACACTTGCGCCGTGAAAAGCTTGAGGTGCAATACGTAAAGGTACCAGTAGTTGTTCTGTACTTGAAGCAGGAATAGTATCCACCGATAAATTCGGTAGATTTAAGGAAGAGAGGTCGGTGATAATGTCCTTTACATTGTTCAGCAACGTGAATGCAGGTCCGATCAGCATATCGTTTTCAAGCTGCCTGAGCAACCGACGGTCAGTTTCTGCATCAGCAGGCATCACAGCCTGAGGGATTTGGCACGTTCCATTCGTAGTCTCCAGTTGATCGTTCCATGCTGGCATACAGTTAAGAAAACGTGCTACCAACGTCTGCAAAGTCATGAACCCTCGAGTTGCATACGTCATGATATTTCCCGCTGATGCAAATTTTAAGAGTTGGCTCGGTCTTGGTTTCTTGGTTGTAGGCACAGAAGAAGTACTTCCTGTTGAATTAAATCGTAGTGAATATTCAATAGAATAGCCGCTCAAATCACCAAATGACGACGAATCTTGTGGAAAGCTCTGGAAAGCGATAGCGGCATAAATCTTTGGATGTTCAACATCCATACCGTATTCTTTACTGGAAATATAGCTCTCCATGACGGTCTCGTTGTCAAAAAATATGTGCGAGTCGGTAAAACTTGGAATTGTCAGCAGTGAAATGCCTCTTATGGTTGGAGCAAGTCCAATGCGAGGATACCACTTTTCCAATGTCGTGGCAAAGTAGTCCCGTGTGTAAGCCGTATCAGGGGTAATTGCGATCTTGTATGGCACCACTTTCCCCTCACAAGCATTAGGAACGTGATACGTTGTGCGTGTGGCTCCTGTGTACCCAAACAGTAGAAACTTCATTGCACAGTCCATCAGTAGTTCGTCTCCCAATTCGTCCAGTTTGTCCCCTTCCATAAGTGCTTGCAGAGATAAACTGAGCAGTAACCCCGGTATCGTCGTTTCCGTGAAGTAAAATCGCGGAATTCGTACACTTTTACTCAGTATTCCCAACAACGTACTTGCCGATATCGCTCCGTTTGATGAGGTGTTATTGCTGCTTCCACTGGCAGAGTTATCAGGTACAGAAATCCCGACGCTGCTCAAGCCTTCATTGAGCGACGATGCGTAATCTGTCGTATTGAAAAGGTTCCAAGAAGAACCGTAACCTGGAGCTGAGTTATTCACGTCACTGGTCGACCAACCTGCTGGAATGTTCAAGTCTGGCTCGAACCTCTTGAGTGCCACGAACATAAGAATGCAAAGCAACGGGTTAAGTACTTCACTCCATGTTGCAAACGGGTGTCGCCTTTTGATCGTCCAGTTCTTCGCCACCAGCGCTCGGATCACATACCAGGAGCGGCCTTTTCCTCGCATCTTCATCCCGTCACTACAATGTAGTAAAATTATATGAAGACCGAATGCACAGCTTCTAGGTGAGGCCTCGCGAAATCTCAAAGGCTTTTGGTCGATGAAAATACTTTTGTCAACAACAAAAAACGAAATGAAACGGAGAAAATCGAATGCACAGCTTCTAGGTGAGGCCTCGCGAAATCTACAAAGGCTTTTGGTCGATGAAAATACTTTTGTCAACAACAAAAAACGAAATGAAACGGAGAAAACCGACGCCCCAGCTTCAGTCCTAATTCACATTTGGTCACATACGTTATCGAAACTGACCAAGGCGGTCCTCACTCACTCTTTTCATCGCGTTTTGCCTTCGCTGCTGCAATCTGTCCTCAATAATTGCACAGCAATTGTTAAATAATTGTATTATGTCAGCAATTATTGTCCAGCGAAGTTATCAGCGTCGTCGTACCTTGGCTGCCATGGCCTCTTTTCGGCTACCGAACTTGCGGTTCTTACCGTGGATACGACTCGCCTGTCCGCTGGCAGTGGTGGCCGCGATGGCTTGTGCCGCCGTCTCCTCGCATGCCTGCTTGAGCTTCTGCGCCACGCGCTTGTGCTGTATGTCCGCCATCGTCTATTAATTATACGCGACTGAATAAAATACCGTTACGGAACGGTATTTAACTGGATTACGGAATCATAATTGGTAACTATTGGCAGTCGGCGATCAATTGATAATCCTAATGGCGAGTCGAAGCAGTGGAGTTTCCTCCGTGAAGAAGGCCGCCTCAACCGCGGACGGTTCGTTACATGTCAATAAACTGATTGCATGAAATGTATGCACTCCTGATCTGACGTTTGCATTGTAATTTGCGCTTCTGTGGTTGTGTCTTTGCAGCACCAATCTGGAAATCCTACCTAGCCATCCGTTCACCCAACGTCAGTGAAGCTGGCAATACAGTGAGCCGTACAGTCAATGAATATAGTAGCGGCAATGTCCGTGGTCGGAAACGTGCAAAACAGTCAACTTATCGAGCTGGAGGAAGCGGATCTGGAAATGCGATCTGGATGATGCTCGCCTCGCCCTTGGTATCGACGCGAAGCGGTGGTAAAGACGACAGGGCTGCTGCACTCAAAAGCATTCGCAATTATTGGGAGCAGTTGAGTGTGAGCGAACGCCAGCAGGTTTTGTTTTTGGACGAAGCCGAGCTCGTCAAGCAGCTTTACAAGCTCAACCTGAGTTTACTGTGTGTGGGGCTGATGCAGCGCCATCTTAAGAATTCAAATCGCACAGCTACAGATGGATCCACTACTAGCGCAAAAGCAGCAGAAGCAACCATAGAATCCACTGCTGCTACAGAGCCAACGACCAGAGAACAAGCAGGGGCAACTACAACTACTACAACGCCGGCAACGCGTTCAGCAACGGATAATTCATTGGAGAAGACGTATGAGCTTCTTGAAGCGATGGAGTTTATGGATCTCGGTACAGGTACGCACACTATTAATTACGCTTGCCACTTTGATATTATTACCTAGATCTCACTCTTTTACGATGATA
Source organism: Phytophthora brassicae (assembly GCA_024679045.1). Taxonomy (NCBI): domain Eukaryota; phylum Oomycota; class Peronosporomycetes; order Peronosporales; family Peronosporaceae; genus Phytophthora; species Phytophthora brassicae. The sequence goes on along the minus strand of JAIKVB010000084.1, from coordinate 5,670 downwards.
GGCATTTTGACAGTGAAGACGGAGCTCACAGAGGACACGGATCGGCTGTTTACGTTGGTGGGAGACGTCCTAGTCGGGTTCCTGTCTTCGGTTCATGTTCTAACAGAGAACAACTTCAATAAGCTGTTCGTGACGGAAAGCGAGACTATCAATACTTGGGCAAACTACCAGCGGTTAATCGCAATGCTGGTAGAACAGGTAACGCGCTGGTCGATTGGCTTGAATACCTTAATCATCTTAATCTAAGCCGTTGTTTTATGCGAGTTAGCTCATTCTACGAAGCTACGTCAATCACTTGGAGAAAGAAGCAGCTCAGCAAATGGAGCAGCTCCTTTTGGAAGTATCACTTGAGGATACACGGACGAGCACAGTATTTTCCACCTCCGTCACTCAAGCCAAAAAGAAGAAAACCAAGAAGAAAAAGAAGAAGAAATTGTCGGCGGATGCAGTTACAAACACCGAGCAAAACGATAAATCCGAGCGTGCAGATGGCGAAACATTTCAATTGCAGACCGACGAGATTGCAGAGGAAGAACCAGTTCCTGAGCCCATATCGGAGCTAATATCAGTCACAGTTGACAGCGACTGCCAACGGACTTCATCCACAGGATCAGTCGACACTATCATGCTGGATGCCGATGAAGTTGAAGTGGAGAACTCTTCGAAAAAGTCATCAGGCTTGAACCCTCACGCACTTGCATTCCAGCCCCAAGAACATATTCCAACAGCTTCCAGCTTTAATAACCGGAGTTCACTTGTTGGGAAGCGCAAGTTTGACGAGTGTATCGTTAGTGTGCCATGGGAGGATGTCAGGAGCGAGGACGGTAGTTCATTCGACTGTCAAAGCTTCAATGGGGACGTTTCTGATGCAGAAGATGAAATTGACGATAAAGGTGATAACCGTCGATGGCGGAAACAGCGTCGACGCGAAGAAGATGCAGCGCTCGAATGGCAATTGCAACAGGTCTATGCGTCGACGTCGTCACTATTCGGTTGGGATTTTTCACGCCAATGTGAGCTACCAAAACCCCAAGCGAACTTTCCCTGGAATGAGTCGACGCTATGGCGAACTGCTCCAAAAGAAGTGGTGCGGTACTTTTCTTCTAGTGACGGCGACTCGTTCTCGAGATTCCACGCGCCTCATTTCCTGCCTTCATCGTCAAGATACTACTTCAACCCAGGCCAGGGAATGCCATTTGGACCGCCATTGCTGCCTCCTCCGGGTATGGAATCGATGCCACCGCATCATGTGCATAACGACTTCACATTCCCCATGGTCGTATCATCTCCTGACTTCTCCAGCCCTCAATGCCATCCGAGCCACGACGAAGAGCAAGTGGATACATAATGCAATAAAATATTTTATTTTAAAAGCTAAATTTGCGTAGACGACATCATTTCGTACTTAGCTCGGCTGTACTTGTGGTTGAGAGGCACTTCAGAGCTTTTCAAGTAATATGGCTCTGCTGCTGCGTAGTGTGACTTCTGTGGCCGCCAAGCGGGCGACCACCTGTGCACTGGCTGACGTTGCTGCATCTTCTATGAATGTGCGTGGCTTCGCTGCCAAGAAGGAGAAGAAGAAAAAAAAGGGAAAGAAGGGCGGCGACGACAACTTCGAGCAAATGCTGCGTGCCATTAAGGGCCAGTACCCGGAAGCGTACGTCACCGCAATAACAATTATTGTATTATTCTATGGTTATTATTTAAAGCAACAATAACGCATTTATTTTGTAACATTTCATTTTTTAATGCTGCAGCGAGGAGTGGACAGATGAAGAGAAGTTGCGTCACCAGGAGATCGGCCGCCGCTACAACAGCATGACTTCCATTGAGCACAACCACTTCATGCGCGACGTGCAGACCAAGATCGACATGAAGTGGGATGCTATTAACGCGCTTCCCGCTGAGCTACAGGCTGAAGCTTTGGAGGACGACGATTCGGCCGTCCCGGAGGCTCGTGGCTTCGCTACTTGGACGCCTCCCATCCCAGGCTTCCGACGGTACACGGACGAAGAAGCTGCGATGGACTAAGACTCGTAGTGGCAATTGTGACAGGTTTCAGCAAGCAATTAGAACAAGGGACCAGAGCTGCAAATGTAAGAATTTGGTCCTGGACTATGCTACACTGTTTAGATGATGGTTGTTATGTGTTGTTCTTCGTCACGCATGGTGTAGTCATCTGCTTCGAAAGGTATTGAAGTTTTCTCTTCAATTGTGTCTTCCTCTTGACTTCCTGGTCGTGAGGCTGCTGGTTGTTTGTTCCACCACTCGCGCACGTTGCGTTGAATGACCAGCGACGCAAGTGCGTGCGCCTTCATGCGGGCGAAGTTTTTTCGACAAAGAGCACCACGAGTGGCTGCTTGGAACTTAATTGCGACGTGCTTGGCTTGCAGAAAACTACGGCGAGCCAGCATGCTTCGTGTTGCTGCTTGGACGGTAACAGCAGCACGCTCTCAGAAAACTACGGCGAGCCAGCATGCTTCGTGTTGCTGCTTGGACGGTAACAGCAGCACGCTCGCGCTCTGATAGTTCACTTGCCAGCATGGAACGGTGTTCTGCTGTTTGCTGATCCTGAATACTTTGCGTAGCTTCACACAACTGTTTGGTCGTCTCTCGCATGTTCTTACAATTCCGCTTCAGTAGCCACGCACGAATACCGTGCTGTAAAACCTTCACTTCATCTTCAAGTGACTGTTTCTCCTCCGGACCCATGAGCTCCATAGCCGCCTGAAGCTTTGTTAAGCCCTCCTCATCTTCAGCAATTACACTTTGAACATCCGAGTCGTTTTCTCCTCCAGACAGGAGTAGTCGACCACCGACAAGATTGGAATCAATGCCAACCATGCCAACCATGCTAGCAGGAGATGAACCAAAGCCTGCCGATGTTCCACTACTGCTACCAGGCGAATTTATTTCTTCACCAACGCTGCTATCACGACGCCGGGCGGGATGATGGCCCACCGAGTCCCTCGAGATACTTAATGAGAGAGCACATTTATCATGCAAGCTCATAGTGGAAAAAGCTCCAAGCAGGAGCTTCCGATTGTGTTCTTGGTTTTCTCCTACCTGCAAAGTCAAAGCAGTGAGAATTAACATCATGGTACAGTCAGTACCCACAGCGTCTGATAACGTACGTATTTCGATGATAAACTCGCCTCAGAGGGACTTTCGCAACTGTTGGAGTGAGACCGAGAAGAGCGGGAGCTTAGACCATCGTGGCCATAACTCTCCAGAAGTCCCATGTCTCCCGCATCCATATAAGGCGTCGGCGTATCGTCGATCTCCATGGGAGATCCTCCGAAACCATAAATTTCATCAGCAGCTTCCACGTCTTCTGCTACCTCACCTCCCATGTGGTGACGCAACTTCGCTGCTACATCTACATGGCCCGACTTCTCCGCACGATCAGCTGCAGTTAGTCCGTCAAAGTCACGAACTTGTAAATCCGCGCCGGATTGTAACAGTCCATCTACCACTTCGTAATGACCGCATCCTGCAGCTAGATGGAGTGCTGTCTGGCCTTGAGTGCTTTGCTGATTGATGTGTGCACCATGAGCGACAAGGACTGGTACAAGCTGTGAATAGTTGTAGAAACTCACATAATGCAGTAGACTCAGCCCAGTTTCATCGAGGGAATTGAGTTCTTCCAGCAGTTCTTCACTTGTGTGCGCAACAGTCACAAGCTGATGAACAACACGCTCCAGCAGCTTCTCAGACAATTGCTCAAGATCGTTGTCGCTTAGAGACTCAATCGTACAATCATCTAAGGCAATTGGCCTCCCACTAGAGGATACTAATGTGCTTGGCTGGTCGTTTGAACCACTTAATTGAGATATTTGCTGACTTGACTGCTGCCCTTGACTAGCGACTGCATCCGTGGATAACGTTAGCGCTCTACTTGGAAAAGACGGCTCATTTTCAGTTTCTGAGAACATTCCCAGCTCGTCGCGAGTGATTCGAGGTTCAAACGCAAACGAGCTGTCGGCAACCGGCTCCACTGTTCTCGTCTGTATTGCCTGATGGAATTCTGACAATCGCTCCACGACTCGGATCTTGCACTGCCGCTCGTCCACTGTACATAGTATTATTCAGTTAGGCAAGACACGTGAGTGAACAAGCAAGCTGTCACGATACAAAATCAACCGACTTACAATCAGATTCGACGTATGATGATAAATTCCTGTTGGATCCAGTCAGTCTGTCCTCTCCTCGCCTGTTGTCGATGATAACTCGGGAATGAACAGTTGGCGACCGCCCTCGCTTCCCTGTGCCAAGCATCGCGTGTGCTGAAGATGGCGCGGACAGCTCCAATGGATCGATGCTGTCGTCTGCAGAAACATGATTTCCATTCACAATTTCACCCACCAGTGAAGGAGACACTTGGTAATGACTTCGGTACGTGAACTGCTTCTTGTGAGACAGCTGAATCTGATGTAGTGAGTCGCTCCAATGGCAAACAAAAATGTCAACGCTGCCAAGTTCGCGTGAACTGGGAGCTGCATAAGTTACATCCATATTAGTGAGTCGCTCCAATGGCAAACAAAAATGTCAACGCTGCCAAGTTCGCGTGAACTGGGAGCTACAGAAAATACATCCATAAAACATAACAAGGGTAAGCTTTAACTTCATCCCGTATATGTAAAACTGGTAAACTCACCAGTGCAACGAAGCACCGTATTCGACACCTTTTCTGCCCTCACTCTCTTTCCTCCAAACTGTACAAACAGCTTCATAGGGTCTTGAGCCATTCTTTCAGGTAACTTTGTCGCTAGGCAGATTAGAACCTTTGCTCCGCCGTCTCCAAAGTCCCAATCTGGCGAGAAATCCGAAATCCCAGCCAGCTCAAATGTCTGCTGACCGCCCAGGCCACTGACACTCTTTGCAGGAGAAACAGCGAAGGCGAGATCATTAAACAGCTCTTCGTCGCCAAATCCCGTCGATAATCCGTCCAAAGTGTTGTCTCTTAGAAGCAGTAGATCCAAATCGGAGACGTTAGTCGATACGTTTTTGGTCAAAGTTGCTAGTGGCTTGAAATCCGCCTCGAAACAGTCTAAGCACACGTAATAACATGTCAGAGGACTTCACACGAGCTAATACAATCTAGCACATGTATACTTTTCATGATGGATTCTACTGTTTCTTCGGATGATGAAAGCTTCAATGAAGTCAACTGCTGGGATGATGGTACAACGTCTACTGAAGTTGTGATCACATTGGAAGCAGGTAGCGACCGCTTAACTCCCTTGTTTTTGGTGAAATTGCTCTTGGTTTCTTGAGAGGACGATTGGTCTCCCACAACTTCCTTGTTCACCTCGTCAAAATAGTGGACGAGAACAATATTTTCCTTGGAATCACGCACTGAGTAGATCCTCCGATGAAATGTCTGCCATAATTCACACAACCCCAATTATCAGCACTATTTTTCTCCAGTATCTTTCTCCTTCCACTGATCTCACCGAAGTCTCAGCAGAGTGCACATAAGTCCCTAAAATGATAACTTCTCGGTTGATCACAAGCTTTGCTCGGTCTTCCCGAACCTGCAGCATACAAATAAGGAGTCAGAACGACAGTTTATCCCCTCAAGCCTCAAAGCTGCGTCTTCTCACACGTCCATTCTTGTCCTTTCGCTTCTGCCAATGCCATCCGTCTTTCTTGTAGTCTGAGACTTCC